>VBSM01002356.1:2844848-2863780 GCA_008086735.1 Cheirogaleus medius
GGGGGGGCGGGGGGGCCCACCTGCACATAGAGTTCTCTCAGCTCCCGCTGAAACACCGCCGGGTCTGCCGTGAGGGTCACCGGGCCAACATCTGCGGAGGAGAGAGAGAGGCCCCGATGGGCTGGGAGCCCGAGCTGCACAGCCTGGCGACTCAACGGCATGTGATCAGAGGAGCCGAGGCCGCACACAAAAGGGGGAGAGAGAAGGCAGCCGCTCCCCGGGTTACAGGATCGCCGGAGCCAGTTCTGATTGGCCCAGAGCTCCAGGGGGCATGGGGCTGAGCAGAGGCAGCTCCCAGCCTTGTGACCAAGACCCTGAGAACCCCCCACGCTGCCACCCTACCCCTACTCTCGGTGGGAAATTCCAGGAAGATGAAGAAACAGAAAAGCAAATAAATAATCCATTTTGGGGACACAGCAACTATCCAACACCCACTGGCCAACAAGAGCAAGACCTTCCAGGAGCCCCATCTACATACGCGCTCATTTGGGAAGAGCGGCAAGAAACGTCACAGAGACCGATGACACTCCACGTCGGCCAGGGTGTGGCACAGTTGGAGCTTTCGCTCACTCTGGTGGGAACACAAAATGGTTCGGCCACTTTGGAAGACAATGGAAGTTTCCAAAGAGTGAAGCATGCACCTACCATACGATCCAGCCATTCTCCTCCTAGGTATTCACCCAGGAGAAGTGAAAACACATGTGCACACAAAGACTCGTCCTCACACGTTACAGCACTTGTGCTCACGACAGGCCCGAACTGGGAACAGGCCAAACGCCCATCCTCTGGCGAATGGACAGACCGTGGCCTAGTCCTGCGATCCGTTCCCCTCGGCAACGAAACAGAACAGGTGACGCTCACAGACGTGATGCAGCACGAAAGAAGCCAGACGCAGAAGAGCACACACTACACAGTTCCATTTATAGGAAGATCTGGAACAGTCAAAATTAATCTAAGGTGAAGAAAACCAGAACCGAGGCTGCCGGGGGAGTCGGACGGGAGGAGACAGGAATGTTTCATGTCGGGATAGGAGTGCGGGCTTTGCGGGGCGTCGTCTGTCAAAAGTATGCAGCTGAGATCCGTGCGTGTCGGTGCGTGTAAATTCACCTCTTGAAAAAAGAACTATCACAAATGACCATCGTCGAGAGGTGAGGGTGGGAGGAGGTTTAGACGAAATAAGGATGACAGGATCTTTTATATTTAGGGACGCTGGGTGCGTACATGGAGATCCATCACACTCTTCTGCTCACTTTGTATGTATCTGAAATGTTCCCTAATAAAAAGTCTTTTTTTGTTTTTCAAACAGCAGTCACGGACAGCCCCGGCCAACATAAAACAGCACTACCAGAGCCCAAGAGCCGGGCTAGAATTCCAAGGAGCCGTGTGGCCGTGTGCACACAGGGGATTTTACAAGGTCATGTTGACATCAGATTTATTAGGATACTATTTCATTTGAATCCTTGCTAAACCCCAATACTGGACTATTTTTAGTTCAGGAATTCAAATTCCAGTCACCCTAAAAAACCCCATACTTCAGACAGCAGACCTCAGCCCTTCTCAGCCAGGGAGGCCTGCGGAACTACCCAGCATCCCCCACAAGTATCAAGGAAGAGGCGGCCCCAGCAGCCCCCAGAGCCCCTGCCCTCTGTCCGCGCCAGTCCCCCGTTCCTCTGAACTCTGCAGTGACTGGCTCAGCCCGCCCACAGCAGCTAAGCCCTCGCCGGACCGCGGCCAGATCCGATCGGAATCCTGGCTTCGTCCTTCCCAGCTCTGGGGCCTCTCCGAGCTCACTGTGCTGCCTCAAACCTCAATTTCCCCGTCTGTTGAACGAGGCATAAAACAGCATCATGTCTTCTGACCAAGATCCATCGCTGCGAGAATTCCGCAAGGCCAGGCAGGGGGACACCCAGCACGAGGCTCAGCACGCAGCTCGGCACAGAGTGAAGGCCCCGGCACAGGGGGCTGCGCCGCTGATGGGGACCGTGCGGCCGGCCACGCACCAGCAGGTGGTCTCGGGTGGCGCCAGGACAACCGTGCTTCAGTATGAGGTCCTCACATTCTAGTTTGTCTAAGAAGAGCAATAGTTTTACTCAGTGTTGGTTATTTCTTTGTTAGGTAATCATACATGTTCATTATTTTAAAAATTAATATGACATTAATGATACTGACATTTATTAATACTAAGCACGAGGCCATGTGCCGAGATGCTTCCTGTGTGTTAGCCCACTGGATTCTCCCTGGCACCTGGTAGGTCTAAGTCTTACCCACATTTTACAGAGGACAAAACAAAAGCCTAGAGAGGGCAAGTAACTTGCTTAATGACACACAGCCAGTAAGTGGCAAGGCTGGGATATGAGTCCAGGTCTGGACAACTTCAGAACCTGAGCTCTTCCTGACTACTGCTCCCTGGGAATTTTACAGAGAAATTCCTGACATGCCAAAAATAGGAAGGAGGGGCAGAATTACCTGTATTTCTACCAAACAGTTATTTTCATTTTTGTATATAACCTTCAAAGTTTACATTCATACATGTAAATGTATAAATGTACCTTACAAAATGTTTTAAGCAGAATTTTTATCAAATTATAAATAACATACTATTTCTAACCTGAATCTTTTCACTGAACAGCATAGTGTGAGCAACTTTCCAGAAGGTGAAATACTCAGCCCAACATCACTTTCAATAGCTACAGAGTATTTCCTTTGTACAGATGTCTAGTAATGGCCTTACCCAATCCCATATTTTGTTTCCATTTTTTATGAACAATGTGACTTTGTAACAACGTACTCATAACTTGAGGCACTAGTTCCGTTGTTTCCTAAGAAGACGTTCCCGGGTCAACGTCAAAGGCAACAGTAAAGGCTTTGGGTGCAAATCCAGTAACCTTGTAACTGTCCTCTCATCTCCAGACTTTGTTGCTTCCGGCCTGCCCGACCTGCCCCGGCTGGGGGACCCCCCTGCACACCGGGTTTGGCACACAGCCCCCCACTCAGGGACCCCCAGCTACCACCCACCACCTGCAAACCCAACGCAGCCCCCACAGGGCCCAGGTCTGAGTCTGGCCAGCTCTGGCCTCCCCTGGCATGACCCCCCACTGCTGGGGTGACCACAGCCTCCCCCGCTCTGCGCAACGTGAGGAAAAGCTGGCGCAGTGAGTCATCATGAGTAAAATGCAGCAAAGCGGTCTGCATGCTTCCTCCTAGCAGGGCTGAAGGGTGCTCTTTTTTTCATGGAAGGATGATAATAATAGAAGAGGGTTGAGTTTTTTCACAGTTCTACTTGGCAAGGTCACATGTTGGCCACCTCTGTTTTGTTGATGTTTTCCTTTCTTTTATTCAATAATTTTACTGGATTGAGAAACCCACAGTCTGGGCGGCCCCGTGGCTGAGGCTGGGGAGGTTGCCAGACCCGCTGCGTAAGGCCTGGCATCCCGTCACCTGGGGCGTTCTGGGGATCCCACGCTCTGGGACAGAGGAAGGTGTGTGGGGAGACCACGTCCCGCGGCAGGGCTGGGCCTCCCCAGGCAGCGGCCTCCTCACGCCCCAAGGACTCAGCGAGCGTGTGCCAAGCGCCAGGGACTGTGTGGCTAGTGCAAGTCTGGGGACAGTCCAGGAGCCAGCAAGGACCCCCTGGGCCAGGAGCCCTTGACATTGAGGTTGGCCTCTGTATCCATGTCTATTGCTGCTGTAACAAATGACTATAAACTGAGGGCCTTAAAACAACACAAATATATTTACAGAAGTCAGAAGTCCTAAAATCAAGGTGTCAGCCGGGCTGTATTCCTTCTAGGTTCTAGGGGAGACTCCCCTGCCTCACCTTTCCAGTTTCTATGAGCTGCCTCCAGCCCTCAGACCACGGCCCCTCCTCCATCTTCAAAGCCGGCGGCCTAGCATCTTTAAATCAATCAATCAATCTCTCTCTCTCTCTGCTTCTATCATCGTATCTCCTCCTCTGACTCTGACCTTCCTGCCTCCCTCTTTTAAGGCCCGCTGTGATCACACTGGGCCCAGCTGGATAATCCAAGCTACCCTCCCCCTCTGCAAAGTCCCTTTTGCTTGTCAGGGAACGTATTCGCAGGCTCCAGGCATCGGGACACGGACGTCTTTGGGAGCCATTATTCCGCCTCCCTCATCCTGTCTCCTGCAATAACTGACTCGGGAAAAATCCATTTGGCTACAAACTCAGGTGCCAAACATAACAAGGCTGAAGAAGAAGAGATCTTATTAAAGACGGGGAAATTGAGGCCCGAAAAGAAGAGAGCCCCCGGGCCCGCTGGGAAGAGGTGGTGCAGGGGCTGATCGGATGCCTCGTTCGGGCAGTGACCCCATCTCTCGTTCACCAGGCCCCACTCCAAGCCCAGTGCCTGGCACAGAGGAAGTGCTCAAATAAACATTGACCAAATATCACTCAAATGAGTGAGTGAGCGAATGTACCAGTGAGTCCCACTCCGCTAGAGCAGCTCCAGGCCAGGACGCAAGTGCCGTGTGTCTTCACACCCCGCACCCGCCCAGCGCCCGCACACGGCTAACACTCAGTGCCGCACGCGGGGCCCTCGCCACGGCAGGCTGCTGCCCCTGCCCAGAGAAACAGATCCAGGACAGGGCAGGGAACCGGACGTGATGATCTGGGGCATGTGGAGATGTTGGCCATGCCCAGGAGGCCTGGTCAGGTGCACAAAGGTGTCCGTGATTCCTCTGGAGAGAGGGGGCAGGACAAAGAAGGTTCTCGGGAGAGTGCGGACTCACTCGCCTGCACCCATGCACACAGTCTATTAGTGTCTTTGCTTTCTCTGAACGGAGGATCCCCAAACCTGCCCTGGGAGCTGCTGCCGGCCTGTCCTGTCATCCCCAGGGCAGGGCCAGCCTCCAAGATGCCAAGAAGGGGCTGGGGGTACGGAGGTTTTCTCCCTGCTCGTCTTCCTTGCTGCCCACCTGCCGCGCACCCACCAGCCTCTCCAGGCAGCGAGACGGAGATGGGTGCCTTCTTGTGGTTGATTAAATCTGGTCCACGGCTCCATTCATCATTCCCGGGACCTGCTACACCATCATGGCTCACCAGCCCAAAGGCCCCTCAGCGACAGGGAGCTCTCGGCGGGGTGGGTGTTTCAAGACCCACCCTCCACCAGGGTGGAGAGTGAAGTGCCAGGACCAGACAGGGTCAGAGAGGACAGGACACTTGGCTTCTCCTCATGGGAGTTGACCCACGAAAGGGGTCACTTGAACCCCTTTCTGTCTCCCTTTCACCCTGGACAAAAGCCCTAGCCACCCACGTCCCAACATGCTGCCCTTCCTAGCACCGAGGCGAAGCCGCTGCCGCTGCCATTGGTGACGGTGACGATGATGACGGTGTTGATGAGGATGGCGGTCGTGGTGGTGATGCTAATAACTGCATCTAGCATTTAGCATTTATTAATTTACAGGCTTTAGCACAGTTCTATTAATGTCTCCCTGTTACAACTGAAGATGCCAAGACGTAGAGAAGCTAATGCCCTTGGTGAGGGTCACACAATGAGTAAGTGGTAGTTAATGTCTACACTAGTGTCCTGGGGCTGCTATAACAAAGCACCACAGACTAGGCGGGTGGCTTTAACCACAGAAATGTATTCTGTCACGGGTCAAGAGGCTAGAAGTTCAAAATCAAGGTGTCAGCATGCCCTCTCTGAAGGCTCTAAGGGAGAATTTGCTTCTGGTGATGCCGGCAATTCTTGGTGCTCCTTGGCTTATAGACACATCACTGTGATCTCTGCCCCCGTCTCGCAGCCTTCTCCCCATGTGTCTGAGTCTCTGCTCTTCTTCTCATAAGGACACCGGGCATATTGCACTGAGGGGTATGACCTCATCTTGACTTAGCTAATCCTGTCTAAGATGATCTTATTTCCAAATAAGGTCTTATTCTGCGACCCTTATAAGGACATGAATTTTGGAGGGATGCTGCTCCATTTAGTGCAATGGCGAAAATCCATGTTGGCTCCAATGCCTGTGCCCTTTGCCACTGGCCATACTGCCTCCCAGAACAGTGACGGTGACGGTGGTGATGGTGGTTACCATTGTTTTAACATTTACTAAGCAAGATTTTGTTCCAAACGTTTGACATGCATTTGCCCATGAAAGCCTTACAACAACCTATGAAGTCTACTAGTTTTTATTCTTATTTTATAGATGAGAAGATTGAGGCCCAGGGAGGTAAGTGACCTGCCCGAGGAACTGCAACTAGGAAGCAGGAGAAATGGGACTCCAGCCTGGGCTGGGCCGACCCCGGACGCAAGCTGTCAACCAGCCGTGAGGCTGCAGATACTCAGCTCTTTCCCCAGTCCCATGTCCTGCTCCTGGAGGGGGAGGGAGGTTCGTGACTGGGGTGGGTACTCGCTGAACAGCTGGGCAGATGTGGCGTGCGGTCCCGCCATGCAGGGCCCGCCAGCCGCAGGGATGATTAAACCCATGACCTGGGCTCCACTCGAGCCGCCCTCCAGCATATGAGCCCCAGAAGCCTGGCCTGGAACCATCCCTCCATAGGCGGGTTTTTTCCACTTGGCAACAGAATAGGAGGGTGTGGGGCCAGGCCCAGGACTCTCTCGGACATGTGAGGAGTGGAATGGCCCAGCCCCTCGCCCAGCCCCGAGTGTTCCAGTGAGACGGCCAAGGCTGCAGCCAGGCCCGGAGTCCAGTCTCGGGAAGATCTCACGTCAAGGTTGAGGACTCTGCCCGGGGCCTGCATGTCCCTTGCTCCTTCTCTCTCGAAGCGGGGCTCGAATCCTGGAGCCAACTCTGGACACTCAATGCCCCTCCTCCAGCTGCAGGGACCCCAGGCAAGGTCCCACACCCTGCCACCACCCTAGTCAAACTGCCTCCCCTCTCTGGGGCCCAGCTGTGCTGTCTCTAAAAGGCAGAGGTTGGAGCAAGTGACATCTAGCCTGCTAGAATTTCCACAGTTCCTGAGCCCAAGTCTGGGTGAACTTATTCCCTTGAAGACACCCTGAAAGGACAGACATGATGGGACAGAAACCATCTGGCTGGGCTGAGGGTGCCAGGGCAAGCTGGCCCTCTGCCTGGCACATGGGGCTCCCTCTAGGGTCACACATGGAGTAAGTGGGTAATGGCTGCATCGGGACCCCTGGGGACGAGACCAGCTCATGCTGTGAAGGCTGACCTAGCACGCCAGCCCCCCAGCCCCTTCGGGGGACCTCCCACCCTCAGACCCATCGAGTCCTTACCCTCTGGTCCTCCATCCCCAGGCATCCCAGGCCGTCCCGCTCCTAACACTGCTCCCTGCAGAGATCCATGCCTGGAAAGCCCTTCAACGAGATGCTCCTGGCCAGCCATCAGCACCCTGGGAATGACAGGGACGTGCCTAACCCAGCTCACACCTCACAGGCCGCTCAGACCTCCCAGCTTCCAAGGAGAGAGGCACCCAGGGCCAGGCTAAGGGAGTAGATTTTCCCCTGAGAGAGAGGACTGATCATTTCTGTTTCTCAGTGAGAGGCTGGTTAATAGCAGTGTCACTCAGGATGACAATAGAACACACACACACATGCCAGACCCTACAGTCAGAGTCCAAGCCATCCAGGCTCACGGGCAATTCTGTGTCCTGCTCTGTCTTCACGCTCACCCCTCACCGACTAAAACCGCCTCTTCCCTTCAGAAAGACGCAGACACCTGGAGTCCCAGGGCACGCAGGGCAGAAACTCCAGAAGATTGTAAAGTCACCAACAACCAAACAAATGCCAATTAAAATGGGCCACCATTTCTCACCTATCAAATCAGCAAAAAAGGACACAGTGATGTCCCCAATGTTAGCAAGGGTGTGGGGAAAACACAGTCTCATACTCTGTTGGCAGAGGGGCAAAATGGTATAGCAGTTTTACGGGACAGTTTGGTGGTATCTATCAAAATCAAAAAGGCTCATACTACTTTAACAAAGCAATTTTATTTCCGGGAACCTATCCTACGGATTATTTGCAAGTGTGGGTGTGCTTACTGTAAACAGAATGAAGCAATCTATTTTCCGCAGTGGGAGGATGGTCGGATAAATTAAGGCAATTCCTCCAATGGCATCTCCTGCAGTCACTAAAAACAATGGGAGAATCTCTATTTTCCGACATGGAAAGACATCTATGACATTATGTGGGGGAAAAAACAAGTTACAAAACACTTTAGACTATAATTTTTAAAAGTAGGTACATGTATGTATACAAGTGAATGTATACACACACACACACACATACAAGGTCTGGAAGGACGGCAAAAAAACTCAAACTGTTTGCATTAAGAGTAGTATTATTAGCATATTTTACAAGATGTATTAATTTTGCAATTTTTTAACAAAACAGATTATTAACCAAAAGAGCTAAGCCCTGATGCCAAAACTTGACAGAGTGCAAAGAAAAAACACCACTTACTGATCATACATATGAAATGAAACACAAAACTCCTAAACAAAATACTGGCAACGAGAATCCAGCAGTATATTAAAGAATAATCCATCATGACCAGGCAAGCCTTATGCAAAGAATGCAAAAATAGTTTAAAATTAAGGAATAACATTAATAGGTCAACAGGAGAAAGATCATATAAACATCTCAACAAAAGCCAGAAAGTCACTTGCTAAAATTCAGCACTCATCTCTGTTGGAATTCTTTGTTTTGTTTTTGCTTTTTCTGTTTTGGGGGCTTTTTTCCCTTAGTAAATTAGGAATGAAAGCATCTTCCTTCACTTGACGACGAAAACCTCAAACCAAGAACCAATACCACACAACGAACGGTGTCAAATCCAAAGCAAGACAAGGATGACCGCGGCCACCGATGCCTAGCATTGTTCTGCAAGTTCGAGCTGGTAAGTTAAACAGGTCATCTAAAATATATGAAATATCTGGTTGGGAAAGAAGCAACAGCATTATAATTTGGACAGGATGTGTCTGTCAACCTAGAAAACTCAAGATGTTACCAAAAAACTTAAAACTAGTTTTAAAAAAAAAACTTCAGTAAAGAAGTTGGAAAGAAAATAAATATATGAAAACGAATCGCTTTCCAACATACTAGCAATACTCATTTGCAAAAAATGTAATGAAAAAAATATCCTAGGCAAATAGTAACAAAAACCAAAATATTTAGAAATAATCTTTAAAAGAAATGGGCGGAACCTATAAGAAAAAAAAACTATAAATCTTGACTAAAGGAAATAAATATGTGAACAGAGGAAGAAGCATGCTTGCTGGATGGGAACAATTGAATGTTTTGAAAATGATAACTCTTCCCCAAAAGCAAGACTCATCACGATTCCAGGCAAAATCACAGTAGAAATGTTTTTTTTGGAAGTTGACTAATTTTTCTATATTTCATCTGAAAAACTAAATGCTCAAGAATATTTTGCAAATGATGGATAAGAATAAAAAGAAGAAGGTGAATACGGTGCTGGCCTAAGTGACTTCGGAAACGAGTGGAGTCTGCAAGGCTCACGGCACAAGAACCGAGCCCTGGTCACTACGGCTGTGTCCCGCAGGCTGTAGCCGAACCAGTCTGCAGCCACTGCATGTGCACATGCTGGGACTGAACACTTGGGGAAATGGACAAGGGACAGTGAGAGCCAGGTTTGTCACTGCTGGACTGGGAGGTTACAGATAAGCAAGGGGGTGATGTCAGAATGATCCGTGAGGCAATAAATTAGAGTTGAAACATCAGCATAAACTCATGTTCAGCTTAACATGGCTACAGACGGTTACATACAGAAGCAGTTATAGACACACGGACATACACAGGTCATGTATGCAGCGTGTATCTCCTCGCCCTGTCAGCTAAGGGCGGGTCTAGAAACAATGACACCCCCGGAGCCACAAGCAGGGATCTTTAGCTCCCGATCCTGGTTTCTAACACCATTTTCCCATCAAAGGAACCAGGGCTGCCTGGGGAAATGGCTGATTCGAGGACTGGGGCGGGAAATATGTAAGATGAGCCCGGAGCATCCAGTAGCGCCAGAGAGTAGGAAAGTATTTAAAAACCCAAAAAACCAAAAAGCCTACGTGCTGCACTTTCTGTACTGTCTTCACCATAATTCTGTAAAGCTAAACCTGTTCTCAATTTAAAAGTTTATTAAATTCAAAAAAAAAATACTATCGGGAAGGATTTGCCCTATTAGTACATATTATAAAGCCATTATAACTAATATAATGTGTTCCTGGCATGAGAATGGTCATACAATGGACCAGAATGGAAAGCCTAGATAAATTCCTACTAGATAAAGTAATTTCAGATAAAGGCAGGGCCCAAATGAATGAAGAAGAAAAGGTTATTTGGTAAATTGCACCTGAACAGTTAAGCGTTCCATTCCAGAAGAACTAGACTCTTTTAGACTTTGCTCCAATATTTTTTATTTCAAGTTAAAGAATTAAATATGAAGAGAGAAAGACAAAACAAAAGGAAACAAAAATCTAGAAAATATATCAAACTGATTTTACAATAGGGAAAAAAACCTTTATAAGCGTGTAAGCGAAGAAATCACAAAGGGGGAAAAAAATCAATGGATTTCTCTACATAAACATTTAAAACTTCACAACATCAAGAACCACAAATAATATTACAAGGCAAACAACCAGGAAAGATACTAATCGCATGTAAAAAAACCAGTTAATATCATCAACATAAAGCCCTCCTTCCAACTGAGAAGGAAACCACTGAAACCTCCAAAGGAAAAATCGGCAAAGAAACTGACAATTGACAAACGAAGAAACTCACACAAAAAATCTACTGAACACTCAAACACTGAAGCTCACTAGCAGTTAAAACAAGAAGATACCATTTTCCATCTTTTGAATTAGGAAAACAAAAATGTTTTGATCCTAATTTCCAGTGCTGGGGGCAGCTGCACAGAAATGGGCCCTCGACTGCTTCTGGTGGAAGTTTAAACTCTCAACACACCCTGAAAAACAACTTCAAGAGTCGCCCCCCACTCAGTGTGTTAAAAATGGCCTAGGAATTCCACTTCGAGGAACTGAATCCTACAGAAAAATCAATCAAAGAAGCAGACGAAGATTTACACAAGAGTGGTTTTTGCAACATTTTAATGGAGAAAAACTGAAAACAACCTAAATTTTCAGCCAAGTGAACCAATTAGCAAATTTCCAACTTTTCTACTCTGGGAACATACCACTTTTTTCATTTAGAAAGTTTAAAAAATATTTTGGAAGCACAGGTCCTGGTTCGCCTCCAAGCAACCGCCACTGTTCGCTTTGCACCCCGTCTTGGGGTTTAGGATAGGGGCTTCCTTTAAGAAAACCCTCCCAGCGTGCGGCACTGGGGTCTGGGAAAGTCAGCCAAAACCCCAATTTTTCAAGCTCCTCTTCCACCAAAGGGGGTTCCATTTGCTGATTCGAAAGACACAGCCAAACCTAAACCACAGCTCCAGTCCCTGCCCGGAAACCTTCAGTGGCTGCTCACAGCCCATAGAAGGAAATCCAAGTCCTCCAAATCCTCAGCCCTGCAGTCTCGCCTGCGGCCAACCTCACCCCTCCCCACTTCCCCGCTCTCCTCCTACACACAGCCAGCTCCCACACACACCTGTCCCTACACGTCAGCCACCCTGGCTATCCTCCGGCCCTCACCCAGGGAGCCCTGTGCACCCCAGGGAGTGCCCCATCCCTGCTGTGTCCCAGCATCTGGCATCGACCAGGTAAACCGTCAAAACCCAGCAAACATCCACTCATGTTCTTCACCTGCTCTGATGCTGCCTGCTCAGGGAGACTTTGCTCAGTCCCCTCCTCTGCTGACTGACTGATGGCCAGAATCTGGTACCTGAGCCACCATGTATCACTTTGTACTCTCTGCCTGGCCTGTCCCCAGCAGGCTGCCGGCTCCTCGGGCTCCACACTGGGGCCTCAATGCATGCTGAGTCCTCCCCATGCCTGCACCTGCGGTGTCCCCAGGGGCAATGATTTGCGAAACCAGGCAGGAGGACTGGGCTTTTGTTTTGTAGAGGATGGCATGGTGGGCAAAGGCTAGAGAGTTGCATGTCTGCAACTGGAGGGCTGGGGTGGAAGGGAGGGCTTCTGAAGCCGGTGGCGAGAGAGGGGGCAGCAAGAACAGCCCTCGGGAGCCCCAGTCTGGGCCCCAGAACACAAGTCTGGCTCCAGAAGGCTGCTATCCTGCCCTGTAACTGGCGTCAAGCATTTCCAAGACAAATATGGGTTATGAATCAGGAATTATGTCATCTGGGCAGGTGGCCTTGGGGAAGTCTCATTGGAGTCCTGAGTCTGTTTCTCCAACTGTGAGATAAAGGCGGATTTGATTATCTCTAGGCTCCTTCAATGTGATGTCTTTGGAAGCCCAAGAACAATCCAGAAAATGGGCGGGAAAGTTGGAGGATAGAGGGTAACCTGTGCACTAGCTAGGCCCCAGGACACACTGCATACCCCACCTCCTCACAACGCCCCAACCTTGTTGCCCCTGACTCCAAGGTGGCAGCTGTCCATGTGATGCTCCCAGAAATCTTTTTCTAGAGCCCTGGCTTCTGAGCTTTGAGTCCAGAGCTCTTTGGAGCCCAGAGCTCCCACAAAGAGAGTGGCCTCCAAGCCTCTAGACAACAACTCAGCCTGCAGACCACGTGGGATTATGTCTCGACACCATTATCCACCTTCTAAGTACCTGTGATGAAGTTGTGATTAATAAATGCAAATTCTCCTAAAAGGGCTTACTAACCTACCTTTGGTCACTGTGTATTTTCTCAGCACAAAAACCCTTTGTAGTACAATTCTGCAAGGAATCTTTTTTTTTTTTTCTTTTTTGTCTCTGGATAGGGGGTGGTTAGATGGAGAGACACGATAGAGCAACAAGTAACTCAGGATCTAGGTGGTTGGCATACAGGAGTGGGGTGTACTTTTCCCCCTACTTAACTGTGTTTGAAATTTTTCATTCAGCAAAAATGTTGGGGAAAAGCAGTCCTGCTACTCCAGGTTAGGAACCTCCACAGTGGGGCCTCCCAGGGACCCTCTCAAGGGCTGAAAGGAAGCCGGACACAGGGGAAGCAGAGGTGCCACCGCAGAGGGGGAGTTCGGGTGGGGCCCGGCAGGGCAGCTGCTGTTCCCCTCCCCGGGCCCCCGGGTAGACAGGCAGGGGCAAGACGCAGCAGGGGTGAGTTCGCTCCCCATCTGGGGACCCCATTTTGTTCCAAGGCCTATCCTGGGGTCTCCAAAGGCCATGCTAGGAGTGAATTCTAAGAATTAACAAAAGTAAAAGCCCTAAAAAGCTCAAGGCGTCCCAGGTCCTGGACATGAGTGCCGTATTCTACTGTCTCAGCAAGTTTCAGAGGCGGTTCTCACCGTTTCACAAATGGGTACAGTAAGGCTCAGGAAGGTGAGGTCACTTGCTGACATCTCACAACCAAGACGTGGCTACGCTACGTGAACGCGGAGTCCCAGCCTATCCGCCACTAGCCCGACAGCGCCAACCGGGAAGGCGCGGGAGAGGGGGCGCGAGCAGGTTCCCCTAGTGAGGGAAGGGACGGCTGCAAGGCCCGCCCCAGGTGCCCCGAGTCCCCACAGCGTGATCGTGCCGAGAAGGTGCCCGCCCCACCGCCGCGCAGCGGGCGGACGTCCAGGTGCGCCTGTAGCACAGTCGCGGGCAGGCGGGCGGGCGGGCTGGCAGGTGTGCGCGCCGCCGGGGCCGCGGGGACGCTACCTGGGTCGTGGAAGGGCACCAGCGCGTAGTTGGAGATGGCCTGGCTGCGGCGGCTCAGGCTGCGCTCCAGAATGCGCGAGGCGCCGTCGATCACCTGCATCAGGTCGTCCCACATCGAGCCAGTGACGTCGAAGACGAAGGCCAGGGTGGCGTCCCCCGTGGTGGGGGGCAGCACAGTCCCGCGCACGCCGGCCACTGCCGCTGCCGCGGAGACTGCCGTCAGCAGCCACAGGAGCGGCGGCGCCCGGGGCATCGTGCTGAGCGCGGCGACCGGCTGCGGTGGAGGCGCGCGGGTGGGTCCGCCGACTCGCAGCTGCAGCGCGGAGCCTGGCTCCGTCGGGCCTCGGCCAGTGCGCTCGGGACAGGGGCGCGTGGCGGGGTCCCCCTGCTGGGAGCCGGAGGCGGGTCCTAGAGCCCACCCCGTTCAGGGTCACAGCCCGCCTCCTCCGCTCCCCCCGCCATGACTCAAACTTTCCCAGCCCCTGCTCGCCAGCCCAGACCCGAGGTTAGGGGAGGACGCGGGGCGGACGGCAGGAGGGAACTGGGGCCCCGCCAAGGCAGCAAGGGATGGGGATGCGCAGAGGACACCTGCGCCTCCCACCGACAGCGCGCCCAACTGCGGGGGCGGGAGAGGGAGGGGGGACACAATGGCTCGTTTGCGCCCCTCCCCGCCTGGCCAACCAAAGTGGGTCCTCGTTCTGCAGCTTTGTCCACCCAGTCCCTCAGTAACTCCCCTAAACACACACACTCTGCAACACCTTTTCTTTCTGCAGGGCTCTGCGGTTCCCAGTTATTGCAATCATTACTGCTGTTATTAACAACCGCAAGTCAAGCACTTACGTCTGTGAAGCATTTTCGCAGTTATTTCCTGGAATGCACGCTGCAATCCTGGGGGAAAACTAACACTGAACTCATTTTACAGATGCGCAAACTGAGGCTCAGAGACGTGAAGTCATTTGCCCAAGGTCACTCAGCTCTCAAGTAGCAAAGACAGGATTAGAAGCCAGATCTAGAAAGACTCCAAAGCCCCTGAGTTCTGCTACCTCCTTTGTGTTAAAGACATTGTTACAGGTCATCTGGTGACTCCAGAGGATGGGGGTACCCCTCTGCCCACCTACCTCCCCAGTGCCGTGGACTGCATACGACGTGGGGCCTGGGGCTGGGGTCAGCCACTCCCTCCTGACAATGTTCCCTCTAACAGTACCCATGCCACCAGGTCGGGCAGGCTGTGCTCTCGTGCCTGTGTCTGTACCTGTCTCCCCACTGGCCTATGAGCGTGTTGAGGGCAGGGCTATGTCTTGATCCCCCTAGATCAGCTCCCAGTTCCCTACTCAGTCCCTGCCACATGGTGGGGACTCACTAAATGTTGCCTGAATAAACAAACAAATGACAGCTTTTGTGGGCATGCCTGGTTTGGAGTCATGTGACACAGGGCAGCTACCCCCTCACCCCTCAATCCCTCCTAGAACACCATGCTCCCAGGATGGGGACAGGTAGCCCCACAGACACGGCTGAGGGCTCTGGGCCTGGGAGTGGGCGTGAGGGATCCTCCTCCAGTATCTGTCCCTGAAGAGCCCTGGGGAAGTTCCCCACCCCACACCTCCTCCTTCTGCCTCAGTGTCAGCTCAGACACCACCTCTGAGGCTGTATCCTAGCTCTGCCACACTGTATGGCCAGTGTCATGTCTGTGGGTCTGTCCCTCCCACTCCAGCTATGAGTTCTTGATGGTAGGTGCCTGATGATGGTTTGCCACCTGAATGGGGCAGCAGATGTCACAGAAGCTCGGTGGCTGGGTGTTGGCCAGGGTGGCAGGCGTCACACATCCTCAGGGACTCGGTTTGAGACCAGGGCTGGGGTCCCGGAGAAGTGGTCTCCCGTGGAACCAGCTATCTCGTGGGATATGGTGGAAGCCAGGTCCCCAGACCCAGTGTGGGAATGGAACTTGTAGCCAAGCTCATGGGAAGTTGAGTCACCTGCACTTCTGAATGCTGGCTCTTTAAATCTCCCTGGGCTAAGGCTGCGACTGCCCCCAGAGTCTGGGCAGGGCCAAGCCAGCTGTTAGAGAGAGGAGAGAGGCTCCAGCTGTGGGAAGGCAAAAGCCAACAGCAGCCAGGAACCAGGCAGGATTTAGAAATGGTGACATTTCAGGCACAGTGCAGGGGACCTTTGGGGACAAGTAGGTCCCTCAGGCATTCATGCCACAAACATTTGCTGAGCTGTGGCCGGCACTCTGCTAGGCACTGTGAGGGGAGGAGGGATAGAGAGACGAAGAGACAAGCCTCTCACCCTGGGGAGCAGAGACATGTAAACAGATCATTCTAAGTCAATGAGATAAGTGCTAATGGAGGAATTAGCAAGCGCTCTGGGAGCTCAGAGGAAGTAGACCAGCCTAAGAGGTCGTGGGAGGCCACAGAGTGAGCCTGAGAAGTCTTCAAGACCAAGAGGGAAGGGCATTTGAGAGCAGGAACAGCATGTGCAAAGGCAAGGTGACCTGAGAGCCCCACGGCAGTCAGCCTAGTGCAAGTAGACAGGACAAAGGCCAGGCCATGGCCTTCAGTGGCTTGCAAAGGGGCCTGGGGCCTTTCCAAAGGCAGGGAAGCGACCCAATCCGATCTGCATTTCAGACAGCCCACAGCAGCAGAAGTTCAGAGGGGGAACTTGTGGATGCCAGGAAGCCATAAATCTACTTCCCAAGGATGTAAGAGCAGAGCTGGCCCCAAAGAAAGCAAGATGCTCCTCCTCGCTGAGCTCGTCACGAGGGGCAAACGGGATCACGGATTTGAGTTCTGACAAAGCCTGGTGACCTTGAGCAATGTCCTCCCCTGCCTGGGTCTTGGTTTCCTCATTTATAGAATGACTTGAGATGCAGGGGAGGCCAACAAGATAACCCGCAATGTTTCCTGCAGCCTCACCACTCTGGAACCACTGCCAGGGTCCCTCAGAGACACAGAAAGGTGCGGGAGGAGGTCTGGGCTCCTCTTGGCATGGCCTCCCCAAACCGCCACGGAAGGAAGCCTGGGCAGGCACCCGCCACCCACCTGCCATGGCTCATCAAAGAGCAACGTCTGGCCTGACACCGCTGCCCGGCCAGGGTGGCCAGGGCTGCTGACCCAAGCACGGGCCTCTCCGGGTGCTCGGGGCTTCCCAAGAATGTGAGCACGGTCGTGTAAGCAAGGCGTGCA
The DNA here is from genome assembly GCA_008086735.1 of Cheirogaleus medius. Classification (NCBI taxonomy): domain Eukaryota; kingdom Metazoa; phylum Chordata; class Mammalia; order Primates; family Cheirogaleidae; genus Cheirogaleus; species Cheirogaleus medius. The sequence goes on from VBSM01002356.1 coordinate 2,861,692, forward strand.
AGGCCAGCAGTACCGAATGCTGCGGGCACCAGGGCCGTCCCCGAGAAGGAAGCAGCATAGCCTCTGCTCGTACACCCAGCGCAGCCCCGCCCAGGAACCCGGGCCGCACCGCGTCAGCTCTGGGAGCCAGGAACAGTCAGAACCAAGGCTCGGGACACTGGCTGGTGTCCTCCCTCCCCACGCCGTTCCTTACACTTCCCTAGGTCCTGCTCCCTAAATGTGCCCTAGTCTCAGCCGAATTAAATCTTCTGTGTTCTGACGTCCCCCACTCACCTCATCCCACCCGGCCCTCTCCCGGACGGAGTCTGCTCTATTACTCTGACAGTAAAAACACAAAGGTGGATAGTGTTTGCCGAGTCCCCAAGGACGGCCAGACACTGTGCTGACTACCCCTCATCAGCTGCCCCTCAACAACCTCTAGTACCAACATTTCCTCTCCAGGTGATAGAGGAGGAAACTGAGGTTCAAAGGAGTACCATCTGTGTCCCTGCTGGGCTTTGCATCTGCATCTGCCTTCCTGCAAAGCCTGTGACCCATCCCACCCCCATGCCGCCTCAGGCAGCAGGGAGGCAATTTGTACGGGGGTCCCTGCAAGCAGAGCTTTGTCCAGTTCTGGAAGGACCAATGAGGAGTGTGGTGTCTTCCTTAGACACGCACAGTCCTCTCACGCTAGTCCTTGGGCTGGACTCAGGCTCCAGCTTCAGACTTTTGGTGTCTTTGAGATGCTGTCAGCTCCCAGGCTAGTTCACCAAAGCGCCGGGGCAGAGAGAGGAGGCAGAGGAGCCACCGCGGGAATGACACAGCGGTGCTGCCCGCCCAGGGCCCGGGGAGTGAAATAGCTTCAGAGTATCTGTTCCTCTAGGAAGAACTGAAGAAATAAATGGGGGCCTGGAAAACAAGACCAGCAGGCAGTCAGGGGAAATGACAGACAGCTCAGAGGATGGAGCTACCGAGGACACACAGAGGAGCCAAGAAGTCAGGATCTGCACCCTGAGCCCGGAGCGCCGAGCCAGGCACTGGGGATCTACTGCTGACTCCAGGCCTCTGTGGAACCAGCCTCCAAGTCACGCGACCCACAAGGAATGGTTTGAGACCATCCAAGAAATATTTGGGCAGCTTGAGAAGTGTAGGAACCGCTGCCCAGCCCCATGTGTCAAGAACAAACAAATAAGAATTAAACCGGAGGCGGCTGCTCCGAGACTTGCTCCCCACCACCCTGTCCTCCCCTGGATGGGCTAGTGTCCCGCCGAGCCCCTGAAGCTGTTGTCTGGGGAGAAGGAGCCCGCCTTGTTGGCAGGGGTCGTTGCTCACTGTTCAGACTGTGTACTAAGCCTTGTTGTCATTTATGGCTACTATGTCATCATTATCTTGTCATTTGTGGCTGGCAAGAATATCCACAGTGAGTTGAGGTTTGCTTTCTGTCTCTTTTATTCTTTTGTCCTCTTTCTTACCCTCTCTCTCTCTCATAATTAAGAATTCCACTTAACTATTTCGTTAACAGACACTGTTGGCTTCCTACCCTAAGCTCTTCCCCGCCTTCTTCCTGGAAAGCCCGGCTTTTCCCTGGCTTTCTGGTTCAGGTGTCTGCTCTTCCTCCTCGTGACTTGAGGGAGGGGGGCCCTTCCCCTCCACAAAGGACATCCTGATGGGCTGGGCCCCTGCGGCCCCCTCCTCCTGCTAGTGATTGGGCTGGGAGCGAGCATGTGATGCATTTCTGGCCACTGGAGCATGGAGGAGTATGTGCAGGTGTGTCTCCAAAAGAAACCCAAAAGACCAGAGTCAGAGGACTCCACTGCCTGACTTGAAGTCTTATTCTAAAGCAGCAGGAACTGAGACTGTGGTGTAGGCAAAAGTAAAGACAAATCAGTCAGCAGGACAGAATAGAGAGCCCAAAGTCAGATGCGCACTTACGTGGCCAATTGACTCTTGACACAGGTGCCCACAGGGAAAGGAACACTCATGGTGCTGGAACAACTGGATATCCGTGTGGCAAAGCAGTGAACCTCGATCCCTACCTCACACCAGACACGAAAATCAACTGGAGCTGATTCCAAGGCCTAAGTGTAAAAGCTAAACTAGAAAGCTTCTA
>VBSM01002356.1:2880978-2904509 GCA_008086735.1 Cheirogaleus medius
TCCCTTCTCCGAACAACAAGCACAGTATCTGAAAAAAAAAATGTTTTTTGGCATCTTGGCCCGCTGCAGGCCACCAGCCTCCCGAGCGAGCGTGGCGGGCGGGCGGGGCGTGCACGTGTAAACGGTGGGCCTGCAGCCCTGGGAGCTGCGGACCCGTGAGGCAGCAGCAACGGTTAACAACCAATAAATAAAAGATATCAATTATATATGTATATAAAAAAAACCTCACTTTCCCCACAAAGAGCACAATACTGTTATCACAAAAAATCGTCATCCTCATAATTAATCATCCTGGCCACGCAGGTGGTTTTGCTGCTAAAAGGGACGACAGATAACGCTAATCGGGCAGGCCCCCCCGACACCCCGGCCCGCCGCAGCCTCTCGGCTGCCAGGGGACGGGGGATGCGGGGGAGCCGGAGGTCCCCGAGGCCTTCTCCCCATCTGTCAGTCTGTATCTTCTAGGACAGAAGGTAGTTGTTTTTTTCTTTTAGAACGTCTGTTTGAAATAAAAAACAAAAGCACACGCGCAAGAGAGCAGGAGGAACCGAGAGGCTGCCTGCGAAGCGGCCCGAGTCCTTGGTTTTGCAGAGGGCTGTAGCCTTTTCCGTTTCGTTGTGTCGTTTTTCGAGCAGAGGTTGTTGGCAATTGGAGCCGGTGGCTTCAGGTGGCGGGTGGGTGCAGGGCAGGGGCGGGGAGAGCCGGGGCCTCACGGCTCAAGGGCAGCCGGCCGGCCTGTGTGGACGCGGAGGAAGGCTGGGGGACACGTGGGGCGGTGTCGGGGCGGAGGTGGCCTCGTGGCACGGGAGGAGGCAAGTGGTTCCCAGGCATCTGGAAGATACAAGGGGCGAGGCAGGTTAGGGGGGCTGCCAGGGACAAGCGGGCAGGAAGGTCGGCTGGAGGCGGGGTGGCATTCTACATCAGAAAGCCTAAACACGTTCTTAACCTCCCACCCACCCACGGGGTTCTTGGTGCTTATCCTTAATAAATAAATAAGATGTCCACCACAGTCTCATCTGTAACAGCAAAAACCGAAACAAAAAAATGGAAGTGAGGGAGAACAACCTAAGTGCCCAATATCAGGGGGTTAGGTAAATAAATCAGGACACACCCGAAGGATAAACTGGTTCACAAACATTAAAAACAGGGCACGGAATGGCCAGTAAGGACAGGAAAAATGCTCAGTATCATTAGTCACTGTGTTCTTCTCCTCCCAAGGTGATCGTGAACCTTGGTGACTTGCCCCACTCTCCTCGAGACAGCTAAAGGGGGTCTTTGTCCCTTGCAGTTGAAGGAGCTTTGACCGAGAGTCCACATAAAAGAATGTTCAGCCTAGTATCTCCCGGCCAAAATCTGCAAACATGAAGCTCATCAAATATATCTAAATTCATAATGATAGTTTTAAAAAAAAAGTCATTGGTCACCTCTAGAGGGTATCAGAAAAACCAACTCATTTTGAAAACTGGTAAATTAAGAGAAAGAATCAGGCATCTACTCTGTCTTTCCTGTTAAAAACCAGGCCTAGAGGCAACCAAGTAACTGATGAGGGGGTGTCTTTCCCTTTGTGGAATGAATCCAGCTAACACGTGAAGAAGGAAAGGCAGCGTTAGAACGTCACCAGTTTGCACCACCTCGTGAGTGATCGAATCTAAGCAGTGACCGGCAATGGCTGCTGGCGTCCCCAGAGGTTTGTGCCGCCTGGAGGACACACACAACACCACTCGTGAGCCGTTCTTGTCCAAAACGGCCTTGGCATCGCTCACTACTCTCCACTGCCGCACGCAGATGTTTCCATGCCGAGTGGTTTTCATTCCTCCCCCAAATCGTCAACAACCTAAGGGTCCAACGCCATGAGACTAGTTCAATTATGGCCAAGCCACACAGTGGAGTACCATGCAGCTATTAAAAAGGATGGTCTCAAACAATATTTAATGATGTGGAAAATAAGCATGATCGCAATATAATTCATTGACTGAAAATCAGTCAATGAATTATATAACAGCAAGTTATCTAGGGATTCAGGGACATCTGGGACCTGAGGAGGCAAATGCATTGCACACATGATAGAGCACAGTGAGATGTCACGACTGCGGAGTCTTCTCCCGGAAAAGCCGCACAGAAGGAAGAAGGCCACTTCCCGGCAGAGCTATATAGAAAGGTGGGTCACGTCGAGGGACGGCCCGTGTCACTAGGAAAGGCTTCTCATGGAAATCACATGACGCGGGGATTTGCAAAAGAGGACTGAGAAAAAGCAGGCAAGAGATCAGTGTTCACCGTGGGACGTGTCAAGCATTTCTATGGCAGAAATAACAGGAGTTCCTCTACAAATTGGTTTTAATTATGTATTCCCAAGTGACTTAGTTACTGAGCATTAAGTGTGTAAGTGCTCAGTTCCTTTTAACTCCCTCTGGACGCTAACATGTTCACTGTGATTATATCTGGGTCGCATATGAGGATTTTTAAAACAATCTTTTTAATTGAGGTTTTCTTTCTACACATTTTCCAATGTCTCTTTGATGAAAAAGGATTTCTTGTGTAAAATAATAATAATAATAGAAGCTTCAAAATGGGGTAGGCCTCCTGAACAAAATACCAGCAAATTAAACTTTATAATTAATAAAAAGGATAACACACCCCGGCTCAGCAGAGTTTCTTCTAAGAATGCGAGGTGGCTTAGCATTCAGAAACAATCTGCATGTTTTATCATACGAACAACGAAAGAGGAGGAAAGTTATATAAGCACCCTGATAGAAAAATCACTTGATAAAACTCAACACCATACATGATTTTTTTTTTCTGAGACAGAGTCTCACTCTGTTGCCTGGGCTAGAGTGCCGTGGCGTCAGCCTAGCTCACAGCAACCTCAAACTCCTGGGCTCAAGCGATCCTTCTGCCTCAGCCTCCCGAGTAGCTGAGACTACAGGCATGCGCCACCATGCCCGGCTAATTTTTTCTATATATTTTTAGTTGGCCAATTAATTTTCTTTCTATTTTTAGTAGAGACAGGGTCTTGCTCTTGCTCAGGCTGGTTTCGAACTCCTGACCTTGAGCGATCCGCCCGCCTCGGCCTCCCAGAGTGCTAGGATTAGAGGTGTGAGCCACCGCGCCCTGCCTATCCATGATTATTTTTAACACATACATCCTAGCACACTACAAAAGATGGAAACTTCCAAAATCTACCTATCTACAAAAGTCTGTCTACAGAAGAGCAACAGCAAACATCATCACTAACGGTAAGTGATCAGAAGCTTCTCCCCACGCCTGTGCAACACTGAGCAGGTGGTCCCATCCGGTACAATGAAGCAGGAAAAAGAAACAAAGGGCAGAGGGTAGGAAAGGAAGAAATAAAGTGTAGACCATCCAGAGGAATCTAAAGCAGACTCTCAGATTTCATAAATGAATTTAGCAAGTGCCTGGATATAGGGTCGATAAACAAAAACTGAATTTCTATAAATCAGAAACAAACAGAAAATACCATTTTAAAATTACTATTATAATGCATCAAATATCTAGAGATAAATCTATCAAAAGATGTGAAAGATTTTTTTTTTACCTAAAAACAATAAAATGGTATAGAGAAAAAATTTTAAAGACCTAAATAAATAGAGACATATACCATTTTCATGGATTGGAAGACTCAACATCATAAAGATGCCAGTTCCCCTCAAATTGAACTGCAGATGCAACTCAATACAATCAAAATCTCAGCCTGTGTGTGTGTGTGTGTGTATAGAAATTTATAAGTTGATTCTAAAATTTACATAGAAATGCCTAAAGTAGTCAAAGTATTCCTGAAAAAGTGATGGGGCGTCACTTCTAAGATTAGGTTATAAAAAGGCTTTCCCCTTGTGCTCTCTTTCTCCCTCCCTCTTGGAGAGCTCACCCTGAGGGAAGCCAGCAGCCGTGTCACCGGGCAGCCTATGCAGATGCCACATGGCTAGGGATTGAGGCTGCCGGACCACACAAGTGAGCCTGGAAGCAGGTCACTCCAGCGGAGTCTTCAGATGAGGCTGCAGCCCTGGCCGACAGCTGATGATTATCCCCATTGGCCGGGGACTAACGGGTTTCCCAGGTCATAGGACTTGCGGTGCTAACCCATGACAGACCTGAGCAAATGAGTCACCCCACTACGGCTGGACTGCATGCACACTCGTGAGAGTCCTTGAGCCAGAAGCACCCAGCCCAGCTGTGTCCAAATTCCTGATGTTTGTTCTGTTAAGCTGCTAGTTTGTGGTAATGTAATACGTAGCAATGGGTAACTAATATAGAACTTCACAAAAGAGAGTATTAAGATGGATGATACACATAGGACAAGGTGCTCAACTGCACTGCTCATCAGAGAAATGCAAATTCAAATTACAAGTAAAAAATTATTACCTACACACCAAAATGGCTAAAATGTAAAAGATAGAAAATATTCAATGTTGACAACGATGTAGAGTAACTGGAACTCTCATATAATACTAGTGAGACAGTAAAACAGTACAACCACTTTGGAAAACTGTTGGGTAATATCTGTTAAAGCTAAATAGTGAACATATCCTATGTCCCAGAAATGTCTACCCTTAGATATGCACCAACGGGATGTACACATCTGTTCACCAAAAGACACGCACGAGAGTGTTTATAGCTGGACAGGACCTGGGGGGCCATTCACTCCCGATCCCATCAGCCAACATGCGGGGCACAGCAGAGAAGAGGCGGGAAAGGAGATGAGGGAAGGTGAGAAAGAAAAAAGGAAGACAGTTGTCTACTAGCACTCTGCTGGGGCACGTGCTCATTCCACACAACAAATCCAACTGGATAAAAGGAAGAACATGCACGTATTTCAGCGACTGCGCAAGAGACCCGGGAGCTGAGATCTTCGAGAGCGGATGAGACCCTGGCCCTCGCTGAGTACTGACTTTCAAAGTGTCTTCAATGCAGGCAAACTTCTGTTCAAGCAAATTCACAGGCTGAATCCAAGTATATAAAAATGATAAAAACAGGCCGGGCGCGGTGGCTCACACCTGTAATCCTAGCACTTTTGGAGGCCAAGGCAGGAGGATCACTTGAGCTCAGGAGTTCGACACAAGCCTGAGCAAGAGCGAGACCCCATCTCTACTAAAAAATTTTTAAAAAAAGAGAAAAACAGAGGGGCTCTGGCTCATTTGCCTCCCAGGCCCCCACTCCCTGCCGTGCCCCTGCTGGGCAGACCCCAGGTACCCCTGGAAACCCAGGCACCCACCCGCCAGCCCTAGGCGTCCTGGGGCTGGGTTCCACCCCTGCCCCCGGCCCAGGCCCGGGTGCCCCACTCACCGCAGCTCTGGGCCCGGGAGCCCCCACTCACCGCAGCCCAGGCCGGGCGCCCCACTCACCGCAGCTCTGGGCCTGGACTATACCAGCCCGTCGTAGAGAGACAGCGCCTGCACGATGGAGGGGTCCGCCTTGGACCCTTCCTGGAACTCCTGCAGCGTCAGCTTCCCGTCGGCGTTCTGCAAGCAGGAGAGGCGGCTGAAGGCGGAGTCCGCCACCTCCCAGGAGCGTGGCCTGGGCACGGCCTGCCCGGGGCAGGTCCCGAGAGAACCTCCGCGTCAGGTCAGGAGGGAGACGGCGCACCGCTGCGGATGTGCGGAGTGGCTGCAGACAGACCTCGGCACTCACGGGCCGGCGACCCTGGGTCTGTGGCCCACCTCTCTGGGCCTCCGTCTCCCGTCTGAGGACTGAGGATAATTGTGTGGCTTCCTCGGGGCACCGCAGCGAGCGCTCCACGCTTGGCAAATGAAGCGCCCCATCGCTCTGTACTTATCATTGTCACTGCTGCCAATCCCCATGAATGGTGGTGGGGTCACTCTTGGGAGGGCATTTAAACCTCCCCTGGGGCAGCCCACACGGGGCCCCAGGAGGCCAGGGTAGGGGCCCATGCAGAGCCCGGAGGAACTTCAGCGGGTCTGTGGGGGAGGGGACGGTTGGGCCGGAATCCCTCCCCTGGAGCATCTCTGGAGGAAACCTGTGAAGCCAGAGGGAAAAGGCCACAGACAGCAGCACCTGCTTGACCTTGGCTACCTGGGGAGGGCGACCTTGGCGGCGGTCCTGGCAGGCACCGCACGGCTGTGCTCGGGGGACAGTCACTGCGAATCCGGCACATGCGAGCACAGTACGAGCTCGATCACATGGGATCCTCACGGCCACCCGGGAAGAGGGTGCTGCCCTCATCCCCACCGACTGGTAAGGAAACTGAGGCTCAGTCACCTCCCCAGGGTCCCATGGCTGGTTCCAGGGACATCAGACTCCAGGGCCTGCGCTGTTTCCCAAAACAAGGGAGGTGCGAACGGGGGGTTTAGGGAGTGCAGGGCCTTGGCATTAAGCGGCACTGACTCACGCTGTTAGACACTATTCCTTGTTCCACACCCTGCGGATAGATCTGATTATTCCCAAGAGGCCAGCCCAGTCGGAGGCCAGCACATCTTTAGCGCCCTTCTACCACGCGCTGACCCCCTTTTTTAATCAAGGAAGTACAGGCCTCAGGCTCAAAGCTTCCAGGGCAAGCAGTATGTCCGGCCCGGATGTAACGAGAAGCCCATGTCGCAGTGATTTGTATTCTGGTACTGAAAGCGAGCAACACCGATTTCCTTACCACTGTGGTTTCAGATGTCCATTGAAAATAAAGATATTTTAGTGTAAAATGAGTTTGGGAGACAATGTTCATTATTTGGGTGATACGGACACTGAAGGCCCAGACGTCACTACTGCGCAATATATCTGTGTGACAAAACCTACACAAATAAAGAAAGGTTGACTTAAAGCAAGGTTTCCTAACCTGGGGTCTGCGGATGGAGTGCAGCAGGCCTGCAAACCTGGGGGAGACTTCAGTCTGTCTTCCCACTGACTCTAAGGGAAATGTAGCCGACCCTCAATATGGGCCTAGGTGACCCTCCCCAGCAGAACCAGCCGTGCCCATGACGGTGTCAACAGTGGGGGTCACGGGTGTTTTCACAGCACATCATGGTGGCTGCAGATGTCACAGCTTCAAAATTATGGGGCTTATTAGACCCATCACGTCTTATCATTCAATGTGTTAATAGAGGGGTTCATGTAATACCATATTACAAACTCTTTTTTAAGAAATACTTTGACAGCTACATTCCAAAATAATTGGCTTCCTTTTCGATCTTATGGATCTTAATTTATGTACTTAAAGCCGTTATTCCGAGAGCCCGTAGACTTCTCTAGAATGCCAAAGGGATCCGTGGCAAACAAACAAACAAAAGGGTTAAGGACCTTGGCCGATTAAGGGAAACAAGTTGGGCAAACTCACTTAAAACTCGGGACATTTGACGGGGATGGCTGTCGCCTGGACGAGACACCAGCCACGCCGCCGGCCTAGTGGTCAGCGGCAAGGCCAGGCCCAGGCTGCGGGGCTCCCCCTCCGGTCCCCACACCTTGCCTCCCTGGTCAAGGGCCAGCCCCTGCCCAGCCTCACCTTGTCCATCATGGCAAAGATCCGGTCCACTCTCTTCTCCGGAGTGTTCTCCTCCTCGGGGAGCTCCACGGTGTTTCCCTGCCAGGGACAGACGAGGCGGGGGCTGGGCCCTGGCACTCTGGGCTTTGGGCTCTTGGCCAAACATTTGCGCCCCGGGCCTGGCTGGTTCCAGACAGGGGCCACCTCCGCCTCCCACGCCCGTCTCGGCCTTTCTGCTCTGGAGCACCCTCCCAGCCTGCCCAGGCAGAGACAGATGCAGTGACCCCGCCAGTGGCCCCCACTCTGACACTGGGCAGGGAGCGGCTGCAGGGGTGTCCCCTCCCGCCGGGCCCGTGGCTAACCCGGACGCCCTCCTCCCCTCCCTGCTACACGGGAGCCGCCTCTCACCACCATCTGGTAGATGGCGTCCACGATGTCCAGCATCTCGCTCCTGGTGATGTAGCCATCGTTGTCCAAGTCATAGAGCTTGAAGGCCCCTGGGAGCAACCAGACAGGGCTGAGCGACCCCGGCCCGGGCGGGGAGCTCTTCACCCCACCCTCCTCTCTGCACCCCAGCAGGAAGTTGGGGATCGGGTCGCCCCGGTACTCATCAAGGCCAACAAATATGCCAGGATAGACACACACACACACACACACGCACGCACGCACATGGCAACTAGGGTTGAAACAAAATAAAAATTAAGCGGGGTCATGAGGGCTGCCAGGGCTGGGCCTCAGCAGCGGGAGCAGAGAGGGGCACGTGGCACCTGGGACGTGGCCCAGAGGGGAGCCCCAGCGCTGCCCCTCCCCTCCCACGATGGTGATGTGCCTGCCATGGTCGACGTTAGAAGATAAAATAATACATTGGGAGGGGGAGATCTGCATAAATAAAATTCTCTTTTATTTCTAAAAAAAGAAAAAGAAACTGCAGGGTTTTCTCACGGCCCGTGGAGCGAAGTGCAGGGGTCTCAGTGAGCAGGGAGTTCTGGCCAGACCGTTCTCATCTCCTCCCCTCGGAGCCCCCTCCACGCACCCCGAGTTCCCGCTACGAGCCCCTCCTGTCTCCCCCTTAGCCTCCCTCCAGGGCCCTGCACACAGGCCCCCTCCCCAGCTCGGCGCCCACCCCCACCCAGGCCAGCTCAGCTGCAGTGTCACAGCATGTTCGAATCCTGCCACCGACCTAGACTGACAGCCCTGGAAGCAGGGACCTGTCCGTCTCACCCCCGGTCCCAGCCTCCAGCCTGGTCCTGACCAGTCGCTGCGATCAGTCAATAGTTACTGAATGAACATGTGAGTAAATGAACAAGTGGAGTCAGTCATCAGAGCAGTGGCCTCTGAAGAGGCGGGTCTGGCACTGGCCCTGGCTCTCTGGTTCTGCCCCACCCCGCCCTCTGCCCAGATCTGCACCTGCAGGGACGTGACCGTGGCCCTCGCCAGCCTCCTGGACCCCCATCCACCCTGCCTAAGCCTCGTTCCCGCTGCACGGCCACCTCCAGGCGACCTCCTCTGACCTGGAAGGGCAGATGTCTGCGCCACTCTCAGCCCTGGACAGGTGGCCGGGCCTGGTTGCGTGGCCATGTGCGCCCCACCTGCCCAGGGCTCACCGCTCTGGCCTCTGCAGAGGGAGCGGGGATGTCATCTGCGGTCACTACCTGCGTTTACTAGCGCCCCCGCCACTGAGGGCCACAGGCTGTTTCCCTCTGGCCTGAGACCACCAGCGGCTCCCCCAAAGGGTCGCGGGGTCAGGACTCACACCGCAGCTTCTCGTCCAGGGTTCCCCGCGAGGTCACCGACAGCGCCTGGATGAACTCAGAGAACTCGATCCGCCCGTCCTGACAGGAGAGAGGGGGGACGGCCTCAGTCAGCACCGGGCCACACGGTCAGGCCAGAGCTGAAGCGGGGAGGTAGAAAAGGGACCGGCCGGGCAGCAGGTACAGGCAGACGGGCTGAGACTGAGGGAGAGACTGACTCCACTTCTGCCTGGAGAAAGAGCCGGAAGCACCAATACACGCCCCTCTCTTGGCAGGAGCTGCCCGGAACCCCCTCAGCCTAGAACTCCAGGCTCAGGGCCTTTGCAAGCGGAGGGCTCTACAGACTGATCCCACCCATCTGTGTTGCAGATGAGGAAACGGAGGCCCAGAGAGGGCAGAGCCCTTCCCAGGGTCAGGGAGTCTGACTCCCAGCCTGGGGGCACCTGGGACAGAGCTGGGGGGTGACAGGATGGAAACCACCCTAGTGCCAACAGCAGGAGCGTGGGAACAAGTGACAGTAAACCCACCCGTGAGTGCCGTGGGGGGGAAATGCCGCTGCAGGACAGGGTCAGGAAGGCTGCGGATACCCCAACAGTGGGCACGCCAGCTGTCAGCATGGCCATCGCCAGGAGTAGACACATGCTACAACACGCATACGTCTTGGAAGCATGATGCTCAGTGAAAGGAGCCAGGCACAAAAGATCCCATGTCGTGTGATCCTCAGAGCCTCAGTTTCCTCATCTGCAAAATGGGGGTATTAATACCTATCCCACACAGTAAATGTTGGTTGTGATTATTAATCCTATTACTATCCCCAGAAGCATTTGCATTTTGTGCTTGTAAGAGAAAAATTAGGGTGTACATGTTTGTACATGTGTGTATATATGCTTATGTGTGCACATATGTATGCACATGTGTACATGTGTCACTGAGTACATGTGTCACTGTGTACACGTGTACATGTGAAAGTTTGTGCGTTGTATGCATGTGCACACACTGCATGCATGGTATGGACATTTATGCATGTTCACATGTGTGCATACACATGCATTTGTGTTCATCTCTCTGTGCATGTATGGTATCTGTATGCATGTGAGTTCATATGTGTGGGTGCATGTGTGTTTGTACGCATCTGTGTTTACTGTGTGTACATGTCCATGCATGTGTACATGTGTGTGCATTTGTGTGCGACTATGTATATGTTTGTGAGTGTGCACACGTGTGTGCATTCCTTCTCGAGAATGGACATGAGCAGGAGAGAGTGGGCGTGGAGACGCTGCGGGCACCCGCGGGAGCTGAGCAGGCTGCCGCGGGAGGAAGGAGACTCCCAGCTGGCACAGGCCCCATCCATCCCCAGCTCACCTTGTTTTCATCGAAGACATTGAAGACAAACGTGGCAAACTTGGTGGGGTCTCCGAATGGGAAGAACTGCTTGTAGATCTTCTGGAAGCCTGCCGCATCCAGCTGCCCACTGGGGCAGTCTTTGATGAAGCCCTTGTACCTGGGGGCAGCAGACCAGGCAAGACAAGGTAAGAGATGCTGACATCCCCCACCCATGGGGTGCTCCTGCCCAGGGTCCAGGAAAGCTGCAAACCGCTGTTCAAAGAGAAGGTGCCATGTGGGGTCACGGGCAAGGACCTGGACATCACAGGCACGGGCTCAACCCCACACCTCTGTCTCTCACTAGCTGTGTGACCTTGGACAAGTGACTTCCCCTCTCTGAGCCTTATCTGCATATGGGGGATGAGAGTTGGTGTAGAAATTAATCCAGATACCACGCACAGAGCACTTGGCCACCCAGCCCCGTGATCCACACCAGGAGCTAAAACAAGAGTCACAAGAATCACCTCCCAGAAGCCACACTCTCACCCAAGGCCTCCCGCCTCCCCCACCTTCTGCACTGAGCCTCTCCTGGCACCACAAAGCTGGGCGGGCGGCTGGTGGTGCTGGTGGGTAGAGCCACCATATGGAGCCAGCAGGTGGCTCCTCCCACACGCTACACCCCCTGTATGCACACCCACAGCCCCACCCCCAGCCTCTGTTCCCAGGGAACTGGGTAAACAGACACTGAAGCCGCACAGGGATCTCAGAGGGACCCTGCCTTGCTCCAGCTGGACTTGTCCACCCTACGCCCAGAGCCCAGCAAGATACCCAGGCAGTCAATGGTGGCATGGCTTTGTGGTCCAAACCCTGGTCCAAACCTCTGCCATTCACTAGCTGTGCAACCTCAGGCAAATGCCCTCACCTCTCTGAGTCTCAATTTCCTAATCTCTGAAAAGGGATGGTTATCACACCCACCTTGGTGGGATCAGGTGAGATGGGGCATGTAATCACAGGGCTAGACATAAAACGTGGTCAGTAGTGTGCTTTTTAGTACTGTGAACTTAAATGTGTGCTGTGCTAGGCTGGGCATGGTGGCTTACGCCTATAATCCCAGCACTTTGGGAGGTCAAGGCAGGAAGATGTTTGAGACCAGACTGGGCAACATAGCAAGACCTCATCTCTAAAAAAATTTAAAATAATTAGCCGGGCATGGTGGCGCATGCCTGTAGTCCCAGCTACTCAAGAGGCTGAGGCAGGAGGATGGCTTGAGCCCAGGAGTTTGAGGTTATAATGAGCTATGATTGGGCCACTGCACTCCAGCCTGGGTGACAGAGTGAGACTGTCTCTAAAAACAAACAAACAAACAAACAAATGCTGTGCTAAACCAAGTCACAAGTCGGCCGTGTGTAGCCCAGTCCACCCCGCACCGAGCGGGCGCACCCTCCTCTGAGGAAGTTTCCTACCACAGCCAGAGGCCAGGGAGCGGGCCCGCGGCCCCCTCGAGCTCCCTCCCCTTAAGGCTGCTCTCTCCTTGCTTCCTTCATGTTTCAGGGAAGAGATGTGGCCAATGACCCCAGGCCCCTAGGCCAGGATGGCTCTGTGGGTGAGGGAGGAGACATGCCTGGCGCCAGGATCTAATGATCCATGTGGGGACACAGCGGCTGTCACCAGGCCTCTCTGGATGCCGGGTGGGGGTTATTTCCTTTGCACAGACCTTCTAAGTTCTCCACGATAGGTCTGTGCTACTTTCGTGATTCTGAAAGGTCACTAAAGACGATAAAGACAAGACACAAGGCACCCCAAGGCGGCTCCTCGGCGGTCCCTGCAATGGCTCCCCAGGAGATGGCGCTCACGAGGGGAGGCCTGCGCACAGCGTCAGCGCTGGAACCGGCTGTGGGGGGCTGGCAGCAGGGTCTGCGGGGAGGGGAGGCAGCCTGGAGGGGAGCCCTGGGGGCCTGCCCAGTTGCCTCTGCACAGGTGGCCACCATGGGGTCCCCAGCAAGGCCCCCCACGAGGCAGTGCCTATTGGGGGTGCTCAGCTGATGCCCCAGCTTCCTCTTGCCAGCCCCCCCACCTTCCACACCCAGACTCGAGTCAGGCTCCTCTGGACCTGCCCCCCAGTCTCCAGCCTGCCTCACCCCAACAGTGGCACGAGCCCTGGTCAGCCTGCCAGAGCCCCCGTCCTCCCGTCTGATCGAGTCCCTTACCCCCTTGATGGGAGCCCATCCTGCCTCCGGCAAGCGGCCTCAAAGGCAGTTGAGCAAATCCCACCTCCCTGGACGTCTCCTCTTAGTCGTTTTCCACCCAACAGCCCCTCGCTCTGCCCATCGGCTGCCAACCTCCACCTGTCCCGCTGTCTGGCAGTTCAGCCCAGTCTCCCTCCCCCGCTGTAAGGGCCCCGGCACCCCACCCTGCAACTGTCCTGAGCAAAGTCTTCCTTTCCATGTTAACAGGGGTCAGAACAATGTTTTCTCCAACCGGGGCTGATCCACGCCCCCCGCACCAGGCCCCATCCTCGATGCTGCTTCCTTCGGGCACTCGCCAGCCCCAGGTCTAAGGCTGCAGGGTCTCCCCACGCCATGCCCTGTCCGTCCCCAGCACGGCACGGGCCATGCCAGATCACACCTGAGTGCAAGCTTCTGACACCGCTGTGCCCGCCGACCTGCCCATGGCCTGGCGCCCAGCACGGGCCCGGGACGTGTTTGGTGAATGAGCACACGCTGCAACCTCTGGAGACACTCGGGGCCATGACGTGGGGAGCGGGTGTTACTGACGCCTACCGGAGACAGGCCAGGGATACTGCGAGACATCCCACGACGCACAGGACAGGCCCTCGTGACAAACAACGGCGAGAGTGCTAGGGTAGGGAAACCCTGATCCACTCCGAACCACTTATTTTACCCTCGGGGAGCCGAGGGGCATTGTGGGCAAGGGGTTTGCTCAGGGTCCCTCCCATGGCGACAGGTTAGGGCTAGGACTGGAGCACAGGCCTGTCCCGGGACCGGAGCGGGTGCCCTGGCGGCAGCGAGTCTGAGGGAGGAGCGGGAGGAGGCCCAGGCCTGTCGGGACCTGACCTGGCCCAGGGGTGGGGCTGGAGCCGGTCTCCCAGCCATCCTGGGGATGAGATTCTCTGTCCCACGGCAGCAGCTCACTCGGAGCCCACCGTGTGAGGGGGCGTGCGCCTGGTTTTGGGTGTCCCGACTTGGCCGGCCAGTGGCAGATGGGCCGCACCTCCGGATTCGAGGCCTGGGGGCGGCTGGAGTGCCTGAGAAGGCTCAGACCCCCCTCCCTCTGCTCTGGTGGAGGCAGGTTTCCTCCCCACCCCCTCCGGCGATGAGCAGGCTTACGTAATGTTTGGGTAGCAGCCTCTACACCGTGCCTGCCTTCGCGGGGGCGCAGCCTGGCTTGCGGGAGGGGCGGGTGAGGTGGGAGCCTGGGAGGCAGAGCCCTGGGTCTGATCCCTGTTTCTGCTGCTCACTTGCTGTGTGACCTCGGGCCAGTCTCCCTCCCTCTCTGGGCCTCTCTCCATACCCAGAGGGCTGGAAGCCGTCAGCGGATTGCTAACCATGCCCACGGCCAGAGTCTCTGGAGGTTCTTGTCCCAGGGGCTCAGGAACAAGCAGCCAGACCCTCGGACTCCGGCCCTCTCTGCAAGCTGGGGGCAGAACCGTGCAGGCTGAGCACTGGAGGGTCTGTGGGGACCCCGGGCACTCAGGGCATCTGCCGCAGTGCCTGCCTCTCCGGTGGTCCAGCAGCCGTCACTGGGAAGCCCCGCTGGGCGCTGGGCACTGTGCTCTCCTGGCACGACTTTGCCAATCGCCCCAACAAGCCTAGGAGGCGAGGACAATTCCGCCCACTTTACAGGTGGAGAAGGTGAGGCGTATGAAGGTTGAGGCCCCGGCCTGGCAGAGGGTCTTCACAGACTGCCACATGGCCCACCCGCCCCCTCCTGACCCGCTGGCTCCCACTACCCTCCCGTCCTCGGCTTCCGCACATCCCCGAGAGCCTCTGACACCCAGACGGGGCCGCGCGCAGCACACAGGCTCGCAGCACCCTGTGCCCCGCTGGGCCTCGGAGGCACTCGAGGGTGGCTTGCGTGACTTGTGCAACGACAGGCCAGTGCCCCGGTGCCCCGGGTGTGCCCTCAAGGCAGGGACCCTGTCTTCTAGCTCGTCTCGAATCTGTGCTGCCCGCCACCGTGCCTGGCATGGGACGTGCTGACTTCACGGCAGGCAGGGTAACACAGCGAGCGAGTGGGGCGGCCAGAACCCAAGTCCTCAGCCGCCGCCTCTGTGCCCAGCACTGGGACGGGGGAGAGGGCGGGTGGGCTGTCCCCACGTCCTGCCGTCCTCACACCTTCCCTTGGTCTGGACCAGGCTGGAGGGAAGAGTCTCGGCGTCACTGAGCCTGTCATCGAGTCCCACCGAGGGCTGCCGCTTCACGGTGCCCAGCACGGTCGGGGTCTCAGGCAGGACCTCAAGGCGCCAGAGCACAGACGTGCTGGGGTGCACCTCACAGGCCCCACCCCCTGCAGAGAAGTGCTTTGGGCGTGCAGGTGGGGCGGGGCTCTGGGACTGTGACCGATCGCTGTGCTCGCCGCCGCACGGATGCACCGAGCGTGCAGGGATCCCGTAATGTGAGAAAGGAGTTCGACTTTTGTAAAGTTCAGAGAACTAAAAAAAGAAAGGCTCAGGCTTCCCAGTCAGACCCGGGTTGACCTTGGCTCCACCCTTGACCTGTGTGTGGCCCTGGACAGGTGACTTTCCTTCTCTGGGCCTCAGTTTCCTCATCTGTGAGGTGGGACCAACCTAACACATGCCTTTCAGTGCCCTGAGCGAGCCTGGTCAGTGGGGACGGACATTGTGAACAACAAGGATGTCCCGAGCTCGGGACCCAGGACCTCCCCAGATACCAGAGCTGCCGTCCTGCCAGCTGTCCTGAGAAGCAGGTCCCAGCACACCCTCCGGAGGCCCCAGCACGTCCTTCTGCTCCCTGCCCTCCTAGCACGCGGCAAGGGAAGAGCCAAGACCCTCGCTGCCCCTCCCCACCAGTGACCCGGCCTGAGCCACGTGCACAGAGGCCACACCTCACACGACCTTGTTCACGAGGGCCTCACTCTCTGGGAATCAGGGAAATCTACACACAGAGGCTGGGGCGGGCTAGGTCCGCAAGGTGCCGCGCCCGCAGCTCCCGGCCACCTGATACGGGCAGCTGTGTTTGGGAACCAGCTCTTCAAGACAGGGTGGAGACAAGAAATGAAAATTCCAGATTCAACGACTGCATTCTTACCCTTCTCTAAAAGGGAAGGGGGAGAGAAATCTGTCACTGCATAAACATACTGAAGGCTGACTGCCACCCGCAAGACACTTCCCACCTCGGCACGGGGCTCCTCCCGCCCCTCCCACCCTCCCTCCCGCCCCGGCAGCGCCAGCCTGGGCCAGCGCCCACGTCCCCCAGACACCCGTCCCCCTCGGTCCCTGACGCCTCCAGCAACTGGCACTGGCCTGGCGCATGCACAGCGGGTGCTCAGCAAAGATGTACTGGATGTATGAATGAATGAGGGAATGAATGAATGTTCACCAGGACACAGGAGCTTCCTGAGGTCCCCAAGCAAACCCCAACACTGCCAGGGCCTCGGTCTCCCCAGCCCACCAGGTCTTCCCAGAACCCGCCACGCGCAGTTCCCGCAGAACCGCATCCTCCGGGGCCCTGCTGGTCGGCGAGCCCCACGCCGCCCTCCGTGCCAAGGATATCGCGGCAGCTGCTTTCCGCAGAGCAAAGGTGGGAAATAAATAGATAGATGGGTAAATAATAAAGCATAACCCCAAGCTGCAATCAGCCAGGCGCAGCTGGGAGGGCGCGTGGCAGCCTCGGCAAATTATCCTCCCATTATCTTTTCAAACGGCTCCCTTCCTGCGGCGTCCCCCTCCCGAGCTCCCTGCAGGCCTCTGGAAGACAGTCTCAAACACACGTCCCAAACACGTCCAAGAGGACGGTTCCTCTTCCTCTCCCTCCTACCACAGCCTGTGCTTTTGTGGGTGTCCCAAAGCAAGGAGCCAGCAGGTCTGAGCCCCAGAAGCCCGGGCCATGGGGGTGGCGTGAGCTGGACCCAGACCCCCCCCCACACACATACAGCCGTGTGACCTGGGCAAGTGTCTCTACCTCTCTGAGCCTGTTTGTCCACGTGTAAAATGGGGCTACTCCTCGGACTCACCCCATGGCACTGTCCTAAGTATCAGCACAGCGACTGGCCCATGGGGCACAGTGGATGTCGACGAGAGGGGGTCTCCCCGCCACGCCCACGTGGTACAGTCCAGGCCCGACGGTGGCCCTGTTGAGGCTACTCCGGCATTCCTCCCGCTTCCACCCACTATTTTTGTTACAATACTGCCAGAATATTTGGTTATCACAAAAATAATAAAACCATTACAGAAAATTGGGAAAATAGAAAATATAAGTGAAAAAAGTGCCCCGTAACCCATGACCCCACCCCAGCCTCTGACCTTCCATCTTTCTTCTCAGCCTGCATGTTTTCCATCAGAGAATTTTGTCAGACGTACCATGTGTGCCCTGCTATCTCCACTCAGGATGACGTCCTCGTCACTCACCAGGTGATGAGGGGCCTGGGACCTGCTGCTGCCATTCCTTAACCAGCTCCTGCCGTGGCCCCTGATCTCCCACAGCGTGAGCCGGCTCAGGTGAGTGGGGCCTGGGCGGGTGGAGGCAGCCAGAGGCCCGGGGAGGGGGCACCGCGCTGGCTCCACCCCACGAAGCTCCAGCCTCCTCCCTCTGCCAAACACAGACAGCTGCACCAGCAGCCGGAGCTGGGGGGAGCCCCGGAGCCGGCACTGTGGGGCACCCAGCGTGCAGCCTTAGTGCGGGTGAGTGTGGCCCGGACAGCCCATCACTGTGGCCTGTGCTCCTGATGGCCTGTGCTCTCCCCGGGGACCTGGGACCCTACTAGCACCAGCACCTGGGTTCTGGTCTGGGCTCTTCTACTCACTGCATGGCCCGGGACAAATCGCAGAGTCCACAAGAGCCCTACACGGCAGCTGCGGAAAGCCAGCACAAAACAAGATGATCCTACGTCATGTCGGCGAGACGGGGACCTCCCCTCGGAGGAGCCGACACAGAGTGAGGATGTGGCTAATGAGCTGGAGCCGGGCGTGCTGAGGCTGGAGGCCGTGGGAACAGCGGAGGGAACAGCAAGGATGAAGGCCGTGAGTCAGGATGAGCTTGGCATGAGAGAGGGACAGTGACTGTAGCTGGAGCCTGGTGACCCAGGGGCAAAGGTGAGGTCGCAGACCTTGGGGAGCCCTGTGGGCCAGGCAAGGAGCTGGGGCTTTATTCCAAGTGCAGTGGGAATCCACGAAGGGGCGGGTTCCATCCTCCGGAGGCCGTGTAGAGCACATGCCCAGGGAGGCAGTGGCCAAGGTCAGACTCAGGATCCGCTGTCCAGGGGAGGAAGGTTGGCCGGGCAGAGGAGCTGGACGTGAGGCCAGGGAAGGAAAGGGCTCGTGGACACGTGTGCAGAGGAGTGAGGAGCCACACACGTGTGGCGAAGGCGGGGAGACCTAGGGAGAAGCGGGGCCGCCTCCCTGGCTGAAGCCAACCTGGCGCTGCCGGCGGGGAAGTAAAGCCACATCCACTTCGGCCTGCTGCTCTCTGTATGTCCCTCCCTCAGTTTCCCCATGCCCCCGGGATGGCTTGGCCACTGTCTCCTGCCCTGGTGGGCTGGGCTCCGGAACCCAAGCCTCCCCAAGGGAGCAGCAGGCATGGGGGGAGCCCCAGCCCCGAGAGCTGTTTGGAATAAGGACAGGCACCAGCTGGAGGCCATGGTGGAAAGGTCCCCTGAAAGTGGGCCAGGGAGCTTGGGATGCAGGAGCTCATCCCATCGGCTACCTGTGCAAAGGACAGAGGGGACAGTGGACTGCGGGGACCTACCTGCGACCCGGCAGGCTCACGTTACAGTCCCGGTTAGCCACGAGGGTTAGGCCAATAGAAGGATAACAGGGTTTGTTTTGCGTGGCAGCAACAGTCCCACTGGCTGCCCAAAGCACTGGGGGAGACTGATCCAGAGTGATGTGTTCTGTGATCCATTACTGATGTCTGCCAGGGGCACAGGAGGGGAGAGGGTCACTGTCCAACTGCGAGGGTCCAGTGTGCCCTGGGAGGAGGTGGTCGTGGGGGTGGGGAGCAGCGCTGACCCTGGAGGGCCAGAGAAAGGCATTGGTTCAACTATCTCCTACCCTTGAAGGTGCCACCAAAATGAACCAAAGGGTATTTACTTGAGGTCCACAGAACTTTCTGGCAAAGGAAAGATTTTCTTTATAAGCTCTTGGGAGAAAGTGCCGCTGCAGTAAGGAGGGGCACCCCAGGGCCTCGGTGCTCGGTTGTGCTGTGGGTCCCCTCGGCTCCCTGCTGGTCCTCAAACACGCCAGGCTTGTCCCCGCCCCTGGGTCGTGCCACCCGGGTTCCGTGGTGCCACCCAGGTTCCGCGGCAGAGTCCTGGTAGTGCGCACGCCAGCATCTCAGAGGAGCCTCACCGCCCTCTGCATCCTACACAGGCCGCGCCCGTGGCG
This sequence comes from Cheirogaleus medius, assembly GCA_008086735.1. Taxonomy (NCBI): domain Eukaryota; kingdom Metazoa; phylum Chordata; class Mammalia; order Primates; family Cheirogaleidae; genus Cheirogaleus; species Cheirogaleus medius. Next base: position 2,900,072 of record VBSM01002356.1, read on the forward strand.
ACCACGTCATCACGCCCCAGAGCACTTTTCTCCGCCCGCAGTGGTCTCGCTTGGCATTTATGTGCATGTCAGGGCTGGGCGCTGTCCAGTGCGTGACGTGTCCCCAGCGTGTGGGACAGCACCCAGCACGGAGCCTGTGCTCCATCGATGCTTGACGAGTAAACCAAAGTCGCCTCGCCCGTCCGGGCCTCGTGCGCCTACTGAGCGGGGAACTCGCGATGTCAGGTGTCCGCGGCTCGCACGGAGGGGACCGGGCTGTGACTGTCCCGGTGTTGAAACCTGCGGAGAACATTTGCTAGGCTCCGCTGCAGACATTTTATAGGAATTAGTGCATTTATTCTTCACGCTGTTCCTGTAACGTTTGACAGTTATTACCCTCACCTTCCAGGTGGGGAAACTGAGGACCCAAGAAGTCAAATCACTTGTCCAAGGCCGCTCAGCCAGGAGGCGGGCGAGTCAGGCATGGGTAGGCATGGGTAGAGCCTAGCTCTGCGTCCGCACTCCCAGCCACGCTGCCACCTTTCTCTGCAGGGGAGGGCCGGCATGGGCAGGAGCTCGGGCGGCGCTCAGCACCCTCACCCGACAGACGCTGCGCGGGGCTCTTCCACCGAGGGTGATCGCGAGGAGGAAACGAGGCTGTGCCTACCTGGCCCACGGTGGTGCTCGGGAAGGGTCCCCAGCTCTCCAGGACAGACCTCCTCCTCTCCCTGCCCTGGGCCGGCCCCAGGCAGACTGGTGTCCTCTCCCCGGGTAGCTGCTCCCCCACCCCCACTCCCCTGCCAGGACACAGCCAGCTCCCCTTCCAGGTCCTGCCCCCAGACCGGGGTGTCCAACAAGGGGCCAACAGCACGGGGCAGGCCAGCCAGAGCTCTGCACCTCTGCAGCTTGGACTCGAAACGTGGAGGAGTGGCCCTGCGGGGGCCCAGTCCTGCTCCCACACTTTACTAGAAGGTCTCCAAGCTCACCCTTCACTCCCCAACCTGCCGCCCCTCGCTCAGGCTCCTCTTACAGTGTGAGCCTCCGGATCACGATGCCATACATGCTGTTGTTCTCCTCCCTTGCCCAGGACAGGCATCACTAATCCATCACAGACCTCTCTAATCCCTCACTGCTATGCTTTCCATTCACTCCATGATGTACAGCCTCAGAATCTTTCTTAACACGGCACTCCAGGCAGCCACTACAGATCAATCAGAGCTGGCATCCAAGAGAAAACCTATTTGCCATCCTTGATCCAGTCTAATCAATCATTTTGTAGAAGGAGCCACGGAGCTCCAGAGAGGGGGAGAGGTTTCCCAAGGCCACAGAGTGATTGACTTGGCGAGGGACCCAGTCTCCTGACTTCCCACCCACACCCCTCCCTTTGGCGAGCAGGGCCTGGTGGTCCTCAGAGACGCTGCACAAGCCAAGGACTCACCCCAGCACCTCAGCACAACCACAACCCAGTTCAACTGAAACTGCGTCCATCCACGTGAACATAAGATCCTGAACAAAGGGGCCTGAACTGGCACGTGGATGAACCATTCTCAGAGTCCCCTCCGCTCGTCCCCTCCCAGGCAGCTGCCCCCCGTCCCCGTCAGCACAAAGCCAACGCTTCCAGCCCCAACGGTTTGGGGAAAAGCAGCTACTCACCACTGCTGGACTTCCTTCTCGGTAACTGCAAGAGAAAACACAAAAGAGGCCTTTTAGCTCAGGCTGGTGTCCCCAGGGACAGGCAGACATTCACTGGGAGCCCTCCCCACCCCACAGCCTGCCTGGCCGTGTCAGGGCACCGGCCTGCTCTGAACACGAAAATGATGCTCGGTAACCAGTCCCGGTCAGGGGCACTGTGCCCGGCCACCCCACTGGGGACAACACCAGCCCCGCCCCTCCCAGTGCCCGCGGTGCTGCTGCTGCTGTGAGGACCCCAGGGACACCCCCTTATGCTCAAGGATCCGCTTTTCCCTGCCGTCCCGCGAGTGGCTGGGCAGGACTGTCGCTCCCAGGCCAGTGTTTAAGACACGTTCTTTCCCGTCTCAGTCCTGGGGACGGATGGGCAGAGAAGGCCCAGCTTCCCCAGGCGCTCGCTGTCCCCGCAGCGCCCCCCCCCCTTGGCACCCCTCCCCACGCCCTCTCCGTGCTCAGTCCAGTTCTTTTACCGGCAAGACACGAACGGAGCCATGAACCAAACGCTGGAATGAGCCACGTACAGTGGCTGAACCTCAAGCCGAGCCCAACAGTCCTTCACTGAACCAGGAGCCAAACAAAAAAACGCCGCAGCGGTTCAAGTTGGAACCAAAGCATGTTCACTCTAGAGTCGCTGAACATCGAACCACCTCCAAAGGCCACATTCACTCCCTGCCTGTGTGGCCGTGCCTCAGTTTCTTCATTTGTAGCAGTAATAGCACCTGCCACGTGGCGCTGCCTGGGGATTCAGCTGTAACAGGTACGGAAGCTTCTGGGTCCCGGCACAGCCGGGCGCTCGAACACGCTCACTCTGCGTTTGTGGAATGAATGAATGAACAAATGCATGACGGGAAAGGAAGGGGTTGTTAGGTGGAGGTCAGGTGCGTAAAGGAACCGGAATCTCTTCCCAGTTGACTGGGAAGGAAGGCCCAAGGGGGCCTTGAATTGCTTGTGCCTGAACACACTTGAGGAAGCCACTTTTCAAACACCACTCAAAGCGAACTCGTAACAGCTGCCAGATGCAAGCGCTCACTGTGGGCTCACTGTGGGCCCGGGGCCGCCGTGCTGCCCTGCAACAGCACCAAGGGAAGACGGCATTACTCTCCCCTGGCTGCACATGTGGAAACTGAGGCACAAGGGGGCTGTGGCAGAGAGCCCGGCAGTCAAACTCCAGAGTGGGCCAGAAGCCCCCGCCCTGTCCTGGTCGGCACTCTCCCCCCAAAGCCCAGAGTGGAGACTGGGAGGAGACCCGTTCCCAGCAGGCTGTTGACAAAGAGAGCGAGTGGGAGACGCCAGGCACCTGGAAAGGCCGGCCTGGTGTCGCAGTGCAATTCTCCAAGAGAAAGTTCCAGCAGGGGTATGGGGAGCAGGGAGGAGGCGTGGGGGAGGAGAAGGAAGGCAACCCTGGCCTAACCCGGACCGGCTGCCCCGGACCTGCCACCCACAGCCGCCATGAGGGGCAGCTGGGGCCCAGGGACTGGCGCCAAAGCCGGAACCTGGATACGCAGGCGACCCACAGCACAGCCAGGGGGGGCTGCAGGCCCTGGGGCCAGACTGGACCCCCTGGGTTCACACCCAGCCCCACCGCTTACTCACTGTGTGTCCTCGGGCAAACTGCTGCCCCTCTCTGAGCCCGTTTCTTAATCCATAAAATGAGATTATTGGGAAGACTCAGTGCCTGCCGCTCTCCACCTTCACAAGGGTCCCAGAGGCAGGCGTGGTCCCATCGTCCCTGCGAGGGGGCGGAGGCTCAGACGGGCCTGCCTCCCGGTCCGGGATCACCAAGATCACCCTGCTAGGGGAAGCGGGGCCAGGACTCTGCCTCCAGGGGACAGATGGACGGACGCCACACCGGTGTGCCCCCGTCTCAAGTGTGCCACTGAGCTGCGTGGCCTGTGTGACCTTGGCAAGGGGTGGCACCGCACAACAGGAACAGCAGGAGCTGCGTGGCAGGGCCACTGCCAACCACTGCTGCGCTTCACAGGGCCAGAGAGGGGCTTCCCTGGGAGCCCCCAGCTCAGAAGTCCTAACTCTCCTTTGACCGCCCCCCATCTCAACAGTGGCCCCAGGGCGCTCTGCCCCAGCCTTCCGTCCTCCCTCAACCCCCACCAGCCCCCGGGGTGCAGCAGCCATGGGAGGTGGAACGTGGCTGGCTGCCCCATTGGAATGGTCCTCCCTATAGAGCACTGGGCCATCAGAGGCAGCCGAGCCCCAGGGGGCCTAAGCCGGTGAGGGTGTGAGCCTACCCGATGCTCTAAGCAGATAACTGACCTTCAGGAAACAGTAGAGGTTGTCAAGTGTCCCCTAGCACGAGGCCAGGGCCGACAATCCTAACAGCTTCACTACCTGGGGCCTTGGAGGGTCTTGAAGGGCAACAGGCAGGGGCACGTTTCTGGGAGCCTGGCCACCTGCCCCCAGCCCCTGCCAGCAGCACGGGCCAGGCAGGCCCACGCCCAAAGCCCAGCCCCCACTTAGCAGCCACCACCCCAACATGGTGAGGAACGTACCCAAGGCCACTGCCAAAAGGTGGCCCCTCAGCCTAGGTCTGCCCAGCCCCAAGGCCTGTATTCCTAGTCATTCCCTCTGGGTTTCCGCAAGTTCCCAGACCACCTTCAAGATTCTTCCCTACCCACCTGTCTGATGGTGCACTCAGGATTTTTCTTTAAATCACGTTTTTACTTACTTGCCTAATCTAGCTTCTGTCTAAGCAATAATATCCATAAAATCAGCAGTGACTTGTGCTGGTTATGTATTTTCCTTTTTTTTTTTTTTT
>VBSM01002356.1:2904620-2915353 GCA_008086735.1 Cheirogaleus medius
TTAGTTGGCCAATTAATTTCTTTCTATTTTTAGTAGAGACGGGGTCGCGCTCTTCCTGAGGCTGGTTTCGAACTCCTGACCTTGAGCAATCTGCCCGCCTGTATTTTCTAATACACAATACAAGTATAACTATTAAAATACAAAGCAACCGTCCCTGATCAAACCTGGCCTCCCCGGTCGTGAAACAGCCTGACATCATGTGCGCTCCAACTCGACGCGGCAGAAGGATGCCTTATGCGTGGAGTCTCCTGCCAGAAATACACAGCCTGAGCCTGACTACGGGGACACAATCGGGCAAATCCGGAGTGCGGGACATTCTACAAGACAATTGGCCAGGACACTTTAAGTCAGGGCCATGAAAGGCAAAGCAAGTCAGAGGACTGTTCTGGAAAAAGAGACTAAAGACACAAGGCAACCAAACGTAACTCGCGGTGTCTGGATCGGGTCCTGGCTCGGGAGGAAGGAGTCCTCTGACGGCTGTCACCCGGACGTCTGGGAAGCTGGGCTGTGGGTGGGCCGTCGGGTGCTGTGGCAGGCTCCTTGCGGATCTTCCCGGGCGTGGCGACGGCACTGGGGCTGTGTCAGGGTTGGGGGCACCCTGGAGTATTTAGGGTAAGGGTCAGGGTGCAGCAGCCCCTTGTGAGATGGTTCAGCGACGTACGCACAGACGTAGAAAGGGAGGGATCTGGAAGGACGCACTGCACTATTATTTCGATGTTCCTCCTGATGTTTCAAACTAAAAAGTTGGGGGAAATGTCTGTCCTCTCCACCCCACAACCCGTGAGCCCCCACACAACGCCCGGAGGACTGGGGGTCCGGCCCAAGGTCCTGCCCCCGCAGCGCTGACCTCCGCAGGCACTGAGAGGGAGGGGCATGGGAGCACTTTGGGGTCACCTTCCCTCTGCCTCCGTTCCACCCAGACGCCCAGCGACCTTCCCAGGCTCCGCGCCCAGCCCATCCCTTCCCCCTCTGCCGGGTGCCTCCAGCCAAGTGTGAAATTAACAGGGCCTCCAGCCCCCTGTGGGTCCACACTCAGGGCTCAGGGCAGGGCAGGAGCGCCAGCCTGCCCTCACCCCCACCTGGAGACTCCGCTTAAGCTCCCGGCTGTTCCGGCCTCCGGACCTCCGCACTGCACCGGCCATTGTTCCCTCTGCCCAGAACTCTCCTCTCTCCTCCCTTTCGCCTGGGCAGCCCTGCCCAGCTGCCGAAGCCCAGGCGGGGTGCCCCTCTCTCTCCTGGGAATCCCTCCTGCCCCTGCCACACCCCCTCTGGAAACCCATGTAGTGTGTCCCACCATAGGCTCCATGACAGAGGGTCCGACGGGGTCTGACCACGAGAGGACGGGCTGGGGTAGCGGCAGGGTGGAGGGCACGGTCCAGAGAGAGGGCTCGAGCCAGCCCAGGGCTCCCTGCCCTTTCTGGTCTGTGCCCTTGCACAAGTGACCCCGCATCTCTGAGCCTCAGTCTGCTCATCTGTAAAATGGGACAAATTACAGGGTGTATTTTCAGGCATGTCACGGGAAGAGGATGCAGTTAAAGTGCGAGGCCCAGTCAGCGTCCGGTGCCCAGCAAGTGCTCCACGGAAGCAGGTTTTCTTCCCCACGTTCTCAGATGGACACTAAGCCCCCAGGCCAGGCTGGTGGCAGCACCGCCTCACCCCCGCAGGGTCCTGCACGCAGCAGGGGGAGAATAAACCTGCCAGCCACGCCCCACCCCGCTCTCCGCAACATGTGTTTCTCTGTTTACCTTCACGGTTACATCTGGTTTGGGCCAATTTTTAAAACAAGCTGCTTTTCTCCGGCACACTCTGCCTCCAGGCCTGCGGGCCAGGCTCGTAATAAAACCAGGATTTAAAACTGGATGTGGACAACCGTCCGGCAATGGGCCACGCTCACCGCGTGGCGGGACAGTGGAAGGCTCTGGGTCGGCATCCGGTTGGGGCCACTGGTAGGCTGTGTCACTCTGAACAAGTTACCTAACCTCTCTGAACCTTGGAGCCTTCACCTATACACGGGGTATAAATGGCAGAGCTGTGGGAAGGGGCCCTTGGGAAGAGGAGAGAGGATTCCCAGTCCAGAGCGGGCGTAGAGCCCCTGGGGGGCTCCCCTGAGAGCAGGTGTTGCAGAGGGGCAGGGCCAGCTGGTGGCCCAGAGTGGGTAGGGGCCACCCAGCCCAGCCTCTCCCCACTCCCGGACTCCAGGCCCCTACCCCCAGCCCAGAGCACCCGCGTACCCACAGACCCTCCCGACCGAGCAGCGCTCCTGGGCCCCGCCCCCGCTCCTCCTCCCTTCCGCGCAGCTCTCTCTGCCAGGAATGAGCACGAGAGCCGGTCCCAGGAGCCCAGGATAAATGTTGAGTCTGATTTTGATTTCCCTAAAGCAAAACACCTCTCTCCCGATCGAGGCTCAGCTCAAACACGGTGGGAACAGACAGCAGGGGCTGGCGGCCCCCGCAGCGGGACGGGGGCAGAGGGAGCCGCTCCAGCCGCCCCTCCTGGGGCCGAACCAGGCCTCCCCCTCCCCACCCCAGCTGAAGGGAACCCCATCCGCAAGGGGCCTGCAGGTTTGAGGAGCAGAAAGGAGAAAGTGGGGCCTTCGGGCCCAGCCACGAGTGACCCCTCTTACTAAACCAGACAGTGCCCTTGGTCCCCACAGCTGTGACCGCTGGCTGTCTCCTTCCAGAAGCGCAGCTAGCCTCCCAGGCCCAGGCCTCTCCCCTGCTCACACGCCCTGCGCCCCCACCCCCAGGCTCCATGTGGCCCAAAGGGACCCTGTCGACCTCCCCCGGCCCCGTCCCGAGACCGCCCTTACCCTGCCCTACAGGCCCTGCGCCAACGGCAAGCGAGTCCCGCCCACGTCCATCCTGCTGGCCTTGAAAACACAACACCCCCACTGCCCAGGGCCACCAGGTGTGACCCCTGGCACCACCCTAGCCTCTGCACAGCCCTCTCTTGGCCCCCACCTCCCTCCTGCTCTCCCCTCAAGCCCCACCCTGCATCTACCAACACCCCTAATGGGGTCACGTGGCTCCCCTCCTGGAACCCTCCTCCTATGTCCACGGGCTACAGTTCAAAGGTCAGCATCTGCCCAGCCTCTCCAGCCCCGCCCTGCCCCCACAGCTGTGCCTGCACCTGCGGCGCCCAGCAGCCCTTCCAGTGCCGTCGCTCAGAACAGAAGGCTCTGCCCGAACCCCTCTCCGGGCAGCCACGAGAAGCTATGTCAGAGGAGGAGGGAGCACAGTGGGCCACACGCACCTCCTGCCCCCCGCCCAGGCCTGGCCCTCCCTGCATCCAAGGAACAGGCACCCCCAGGGGAGGGGCAGATCCCCTGCATGGAAAACAGCTGTATCTCCCTTGCTGTGTGGCCTGTCCCTGCCCGTCTGGGCCTCAGTTTCCTCATCTGTGAAAGGGGAATGGCTTCTCCTGCACCAGCAGACATTAAGGGGCTGTGCCAGCCACAGAGAGCTGCACACTGGGAGGCGGGAAGGACAGGAAAGGGAGTCAGACGCCTGTGGGGGTGCCCCCCAGTCCTGCTGCATAGGGTGGGGAAGCAGCCACCCGCACGCCCCAGCCCTGGAGGCGCACAAGCCCCCCACATCACTCCCTCCCACCAGCCGCAGTGCAGACGCCTGGGTACCCCAGATGCTCCCTGAGGGCTGACGGCAGTTTCCAGAAGGCCTTGTGGAAACGCACTGGTGTTCCTGGGAGAGAGAGGGCACCCCTGGATGCCCCCCTCGGCTCCTGACCTGACGCGTGACCTCAGCCACACACCTTCTCCCTCTGTCCCACAAAGAAGCCTGTCTCCCGAGACCGCCAGGACCCCGGCTCCCACGCTTCTCACAGTGACCTTCGGCCAGCAAGTAAATGAAGGTCCGGAGTACAGCGTCCCCCACGACGGAGCCCATCTGGGAGGGGTGGTGTGGACACAGGCTCTGTGCCAGACAACCTGGGCTGGGTCCTGGGCCCGCTGACCCACCAGGTGACCTTGGGCAAGGGTGGCAGCCTTGTCTCTAAAATGCAGCACTCGGTACTGCTGTCTCCAAGCCCAGAGCCAGCATGACCGCACCCGCTGAACCCGCCCGGCATAGGTGGGTAGTACAATCGTCGCCGTTGTTAAGTATCGTGTGGGGCCTCTGCCAGGGTGAGGAGGGACAGCCTACCCCCCAGCCCACCCCATCCCGTGTTCCCTGAATGCCCAGCTGGAGGAGGGCTGGGCCCCGTCGCATCAGAAAGGAGGCCTGGCCGCCACCCAGAACGCCCAGCACTCGTGGTGGGAGCCCCTCGCCCTGACCTAGAGAGAAGCAGCAAGTTCCCAGCCCCGATGCCCCTTGGCCCTCCCTCCCCTCCCCTCCCCTCCCCTGGCCTCTGGGTCCAGGCCCCTCCTCCCACGGTGAGGTGGCAGCGGCCCAGCCTCCTTGGCGGTCACTATTTCCACTGGCCCAGCGCTGGGCACAAGAGAGGGGGCAGGCCCTGCCGACTCCGCTCTCATGCCGCCCCTCTGTGCAGGCACCGAGGCCATCAGGCTGCCACCCACCGCGGGGAGCTACGGGGACAGCTGCGGCCTGCCCGGCCCGGCCCGGCCCTGCACCCTCAGGATTCCACGGGAGCCACACGGATCCCAGGGGTCACAGGCTTCTGCTGTGCCTGTCTCAGGATGAGGCATCCGGGGAGCCCCGTGCCCACGGCCACCCAGCTGACCAGGCTCTGACCCCAGCCCCATTCCTGCCCCTCCCTGCAGCCTCGTCCCTCGTGAGAGGCCAGATGCCGGCTGGAGGAGGAAGGCTGCGCTCTCCTTGGGGTATCTCACCTGCCAAAGAGCCGGGCTGGGGTGTGGGGGAATCTTCCAGCCAAAAGGAGTGCTGAGTGCGTGGGGGTCCCAGTCTTACTTCATCAAAATAAAGCCTGAATCTTTGTGACTCATTTCTCCACTCCAAGCCTCAATTTCCTCATCTGACAAATGGGGTAAGAACGCTCCCTCCAACTAGCTCACAAGTAGGTGAACGTGCTTCCTCCCTGAGGCAGGGCCGCATGGTCAGGGGAGTCCCGGGGCTCCTCAAAGGTACCCCCCGCAGAGCCCCCCGGTGGGGGGAGAGGGCTGGCACTCCCCGGGGGACAGGGGACAGCAGGGTCCCAAGCAGCCACAGAAAGCCAGGTCTGGTTCCAGTCTTGTGTTCTACTCAAATATTGCTGCAAATTTGCATTCTGCCTCATCATTTATGGGTGTTGAGTTTACTGTAAAAATAAAGTTATAAAATATATTGATTTTAATTTCTATGTAAGTTAAATAACTTTCCCCCCAAAAGTCGCAAGTGAAACTGCAGGAAGATGTGCTCTGGCTTGTGGCTTCCAGGAACAAGAAGAAAAAGCCGCCAGTGAGGAGGTGCTTACCTCACACCCATGCGGGCTAAGCAGTTCACCTGCGCTGATGCCCTTCGGTGACTGGGCAATGCTAGGAAGCGAGGACTTTCATTATTTCCATCGTTCCAATTAGGACACTGAGGCTTCCAGAGGTGAAGCCACCTGTCCAAGGACCAAAGCTAGTCTGTGGTGGGCGGGGCCAGCCCCAGGGTCTGTGTGCCTCCAGAACCTGCCGGAAAAGCGTGGTGCTTAAAACCTCACACAGATGCATTCTGGGAGCTGCCCTCCTCTCATCCTGGCCAACTCCTGCACCCGCTCAAAGAGCTACTACAGCCTGTAATCCTAGCACTCTGGGAGGCCGAGGCAGGAGGATTGCTCAAGGTCAGGAGTTCGAAACCAGCCTGAGCAAGAGCGAGACCCCGTCTCTACTAAAAATAGAAAGAAATTAATTGGCCAACTAAAAATATATAGAAAAAATTAGCCGGGCATGGTGGCGCATGCCTGTAGTCCCAGCTACTTGGGAGGCTGAGGCAGAAGGATTGCTTGAGCCCAGGAGTTTGAGGTTGCTGTGAGCTAGGCTGATGTCACGGCACTCACCCTAGCCTGGGCAACAAAGTAAGACTCTATCTCAAAAAAAAAAAAAAAAAAAAAAAAGAGCTACTATACCTTTGGCTTCTCTGACTCCCCAGCAAAGTGCCACTGGTGATGGGAGGCAAAGGGCCCCACTATCTGCTGACCTACTGACAACTTGCTTTGACTGGCCAAGTGACCCAGAGCAAGTCACACTGACATCGGTTCAAATCCCGGCTCTACCACATTCTAGCTGTGTGATGTTGGACAAGTCAGTTAACCTCTCTGAACCTCAGTTTCCTCATCGGAAAACCGAGGGTGGTAAAAGGTATCACAGCGACATACATAGAAAAAAGACTGGGGTGACAATGTTAACAACAGTGACCTCAGAGAAGCGGCATGAGGAATGGTTTTATTCTGGTCTTCGGGATAGCCTGTGTTTCCAAATTTGCCCTTCCCCAACGGTGGAGAGTCCCATGGGGCAGGATCTGTGTCTGCCCGAGTTTCAAGCGAATCGCAGCACATGGGACATAGTAGGTGCTCAGCGTGTGCGTGTTCTTGTGGGAAGCGCGTGTCATCGCTTTAGGTGGGTAAGTTGGAAAGTAGACATGGTTACTGTTATTTTCTAGAGTTCAAAGTTATTCCTGGCTAATAAACAGACTTGCTCCAGTGACCACACACTCTCTCTGTCACACACACACACACACTCACACACACACACACGACAGGGAAGAGCCCAGGAACTGCCCTCTGGTTCAGGTCCCCTTTACCGTCAGACTCAGACTTCCCAAGTGTGGGTCCGGAAGGGAGTAAACCACATCTGCTGCCTCCTTGGGCCCCTGAGACCCTGGGGAAAATGTTCCATGTGCAGTTTTCTCAAGACTCCCGGTGAGAAATTCTCGAACATTTCAGAGCCGAGCCCCATTCCGCAGGCATTTTCCAAATACTGCCGAGGTCGGACGTTGTAGGAGGCACTGAAACAATGCCCCTGCTCAACGGGAGGGGTCTTTCTCTAGACTGAGTCATTCTTTAGCCCCTTGGGCAACTGAATTCAGCTCTCTGAGCCTCAGTTTCCTAAGCTGTAAAATGGGGATGGTGGTGGTGACAATACCTTCCTTACAGGGTAAGGAACAAACCAGACTTTTCACCCCTTCATTTACCCCACAATTCATTCCTGAGCGTGTTCAAGGGGCCAGACCCTCAGCTGGGCTCCAGGGATACAGACAGCGGGACCCAGACACAGGTCCTTGTCCTCTGAGTCCCTGATCTAATAGGGGAGACGGACCTTAAGCACACAACCACATGGCTGTCTGATCATCTGTCACCACAAGAAGGGAAGTTCGGGGGTGATGGACACGTAAAGCGGGGGATCGGGGGGCGCTCCCGGGGAAGGGGCGCACAGGCTGCACAGGGAGGACGAGCAGGGCTCCGCGGGCAAAGAGAAAGAGGGAGGGTTTCCAGGAGGGCCGCGCCCCAGGCTCAGCGAGCACGCAGGGCATAGTGAGTTCAAGGGACCACGGGAAGCCACATCTTGCTTGAACAAAGCGTTATCCAGAGGAAGCGTGGCGTGGTCTAGGCAGAGAGAACACAGCGCCCCAAAATGCTAACGATTGCTACTATTATTAATAGGTGTCACAGCACCCAAAGACGAGGCAGGATGACCAGAGCCAGTAATACGGGCACCTGGCGGGGCCACTGCAAGGAGCCGCGGGCAGGCAGCCGCCCCTGCCACCCCATCCTGCAGCATATGGCACCTGCCTCCCTCCCGCCCCACACTCCTGCTTCAGCCCTCGCCCCCCAGGGCCCCCCCCCAGCCCGGGCGTGGGTGGGAGACATTGAGCTGGTCTCCACTGCTGCTCAGGCAGAAGTCAAACTGATCAGTCCCTCATGTCACAACCAGTAGAGCAAGGACCCCCTGAATGGCAGTGCTGAGACTCCCAAGACAGAACAGAGACCAGGGGTGAAGAGAGGCCCCAGGGAAGAGTGCAAAGGCCCCAGCACAGGGAGGGACCAAGACAAAACTGACAGAACACTAAGTGTGGACAGCTTCTGGAATGGGAACCAGCTGCCACCCCCACCACCAGCACCTCCTTTCCCCCTCCTGCACAGGACGCTGCAGATCGGTCTGTCCCTGAGCTGCACTGGGGCAGAACAGCTCCTGCAAGGACCCTGGAAGGTTCTGGACCATGAATTCCAGGGCGTCTGGCCAGGAGGGTGGAGTAGGGGCCGGAGTGCAGGCGGCAGTGCCGGCCCTTTAAGAGCGGAGGGTGGAGGCTTGGCCCTGACCTGCCCTCCTAGAGGAGGCAGTGACTCATCATAGCCCTCATCCCAGTGCTCTGGGAGCAGAGGACCAGGCAATGGCAGTAGTGTCGCCGAGAGGCACAGGCACAGACCCACCAGCCTGGCCAGAGCGCCCTGGAGGCCAGACCGTGGCCCTGACCATGACGCCTGCTGCTGCTGCCTCCATCAGCCAAGGCCCATCTCCCCGAGTGTGCCCACAACTCACACGGCTCACCTGTGTTCCAGGATGCCCCCGTGGAGCCCCCCTCCCCGCCAGGGCAGCCAGCAGCTCTGAGGGGCTAACCCACTGCATCTCCCGCTCACCAGGCTCCCCTGCGGCAGGGCCACCAGCACCCCACATTGCAGACGAGGAAACCGCAGCTCAGCCAGAGGACTTGCCCACGGCCACATGGAGGCAAGACTTAAGCCGCTCTGTTTCTGGCCACATAAGCTCATCTCCAGGCTGCTCAACTGCTTGTCCATCCCCCTCACTCGTGCAACGGGGGTGGGGGTGGGGGTGGGGACCGCGCAGGCCTCCCGCCATCGGCACCTGCTTCGTCCCCACCCGCTCCAGCCTCGACACAAGCTCTCCAAGGCCTGGGAGTCTCTATACCTCGATGTCACCAGACCTGGGACATGCCATTCCTCCTCCTTGAAACACTCCCGTCGTCCCCAAAAACACCCTCTCCCCTAAACCTCTGTGTGCCTCTCAACTCAGGTAGGGCTGCCGAATTAGCAAACAAAAATATAGACACCCAGTTAAATTCAAATGTCAGATAAACAACAAATAATTTTTTAGGATGTCTGGCAAGCCTGCCCTCAGGTCTCAACTGAAATATCACCTCCTCCAGGACACCCTCCTGGCTGCACCCCAGACTGGGTTGATGCCTGTCCTGGCCTGACATCTGCTTCCCACCAAACTGTGAGCGCCAGCAGGGCCAGAAATCCATCTGTCCAACCTGCCCCGTGTCCCCGGCATCTGCAGGGCCTGGCTCGAGGAAGATGTTCCATAAAGTCTTTCTGACTCAAGGTGTGAGGGGCGGCAAGGCTGCCTGGGGACCCCCTCGGCCAGACTCGCCTCACACAGGACACGGAGCCTCCAGCCCATCTCCACAGCCGGCTGGGCCTCCTTCCCCGAGGTGCACCTAGACCCTTTCTCTCAGCTGCCCGCAGCTCCACGGAGCTGGAGCAAGGAGCTGAGACTCACGGGGCCCCTCGGCAGGCTCCTCTCCTTTATTTTGACGGCTGCTGTTAGTTTTAATTGAGATCATGTTCCGCTAGGGCCCAGCAAGGGCCTCATCACAGGCAGTCTGGAGACAATAGTGGCCCGGCGTGATGTGCCGGACCTCAGGCCGAGGGGCAGGAGCCCAGAGAGCACAGGCTTTGAGCTCTCCCAAGCGCCATCTGCCCATCATACACACCATATATTTTTGAACACAAGGAAAGCATTCGCTTTTTCCCCCACAGTGCCAAAAATAGCCCCATCCCCTGCCTTTGAACAGGGATCTTTTGGTTCCTACAAAAAGGCAGGAGCAGGAGGGCCAGGAAGGAGGGGCCTTGCTGGCTGGCTGGGGGCCTTGGACCCCTCCTTGTCTCCCCAGCCCAGAAGGAGAGGGGGGCCAGGGGTCCTCAATGGGCCCCTAGACACAGGGGAAACCCCACACCCAGCCCCGGAGGAACAAAAAACAAAGCTCAAGATGGATGAGAGGAAACTTCATTCATTAGCCTGTTCATCTCTGTATTTGTTTTTTCATTCATCACGGCAACCTGTGCAGCCTCTGTTCCAGGAGCTGGGACACAACCGCGCACCAGGCCACGAGGCGGGTCCGTCCTCACGGCTCACAGCTGGCGAAGGGGGAGAGTTAAACACGGTGTCACCACCACGTCTGAGGAGGACACTGGCCAGGCCCAGGGACGCCTCCCCTGGAAGTGGCCGCAGAGCTCTGGGGTAGCTGAGCATGGGCGGGAGTGGGCGTGAGGGTCGGTGGGAGGAGGAAGGGGAAGGTCAGAGGAAGAGCTGCCTCTGCGTGGCCCTGAGCACAGCTGCTGGGTCACCAGCAACCTGGGGCATTTCTAGTCCCCCTGCTTCACACGTGAAGGCACCGGACACAGAAGGAGGGATTCAAAGGTCTGGGATGAGCCCAGCCCTTTCCCCTATATTTCCACTTTAATTCCCCCACAACTCTGGAGGCAGGATCATCTTCACTGGCCTGTTTACAGAGGAAGTAAGGAGGCTGGGGAAAGGGCCAGGTCAAGGTTCCGGAGCTAATGAGGAGAGGGGCTGGGATTTGAACCCAGGCCTGGCAGGTCCCTGGGAGAAGCCCCTGACACCAGATCCCCAGAAAAGCCATCTCAGCTCAGGGTCCCCCCTGCCACCAGTTCCACAGAAGAGGAAGCAGACATCCGAGAAGGAAGCACTGGGCAGTGCAGATCGAGGGATTTGAACCCAGCTCTGCTTGGTTCCACGTCCAAGGCTCTTTCTGTTTTTCATAGCAGCTTCTTGATTTAAAAAAAAAATAGCGGCCGGG
>VBSM01002356.1:2925544-2935606 GCA_008086735.1 Cheirogaleus medius
TCAGGCTGGTTTCGAACTCCTGACCTTGAGCAATCCGCCCACCTTGGCCTCCCATAGTGCTAGGATTACAGGTGCGAGCCACTGCGCCCAGCCAGGAGAAGAGTTTCTAAATATCATAACACAATGAGCACAAGCTCATGACAAAGAGTTAACATCTATAACCTACTAAGAGCTTTCTAAGCCAATAAAAAAATAGATGAACCCCTCCACAGAAAGCCCAGGAAAGGACCTGCGGGGGCAGCAGACCGGGAGCAGATGCAAGTGGCCAGTCCACAGGAGACCTGTCCCCCACAAGTCACCAAAGAGCACAAAACAAACTGGCAAGACAAAGTTAATGGTCACCCCAGTGTTGGCGAAGGAGCCAGAAAATGGGGCCTGGACACTGCCAGGCAGGGTGCGAGTCGGGCCAGCCTCTCTGAAGAACAGTTTGGCGATAAATACCCACTTTGACTCAGCTCTCCCACTTCTAGGAATTCATCCTAAGGCAGAGACCTACACAACTGTTTAGCCTCAGAGACATTACTGCAGCAGCGTTTATGACAGCAACAGAAAGGGAAGAAACCGACACATCCAAATACAAGGGACTGGCCTATCCTTACTGTGGAATCCCGTGTAATAATATTGAGTTATAGCATGGACGGAAGTGCATTCACATGCTATAGACCTGTTTACACACATGAAATACAAAAAGGTTTCAAAAACCCGTAGGATGGTCTCAACTGTGTGAGGAAAAACATCTGGGTTCATCATTGCGTATTTTGGTTTTAATCATATTTTGTTCTCCAAATTAAAAAAAAGAATGTCAAAAGTATAGAATCCAGTATCTCCTGAACAAAAACCAGTTTCTATGGCATATATATGTCCTTTGGGAAAACAGTTTTCCTGGTCGAATAATTTTAGGGACCATCCCATACTGTAACCATCCCCTTGGTAAGTCCCAGTGCGCATTAGCTTAGCGAAGGCTAGAGTCCCGCGGGAAATAAATCTGTTTTATCTGAGTAAGTGTTTTACACGCTTGTGGCTGCGGAACGTTTTCCAAGCTCCTGTTAGCGTTCTGGAGGACCAGTGTCCCGTGAATCACCATGAGGAGCACGTTGTTTCACAAGTTCCTGCTACCCTGGGAGAAGATGTTGAGGAGTAAGGACAGCAGCCCCCCACAGTGAGAGGGACGAAACTGAACACCCCCCCCCCCGCCGTGAGGGCCAAATGGGGAGGGTACCTCGTGCTGGGGCCGGCTGAGCCCATTCTCCCTGGCCCCGCAACATGCTTCAGCGGCCGCCAACTCCAGCCCGTGGGTGGTGGCCGCAGGACCCTTAGGTTTGGAGGATCCGAGGCAAGACAGGCTCAGCTGGAGAGTGGCATGATCCTGACCCCGTGGCCACGCTCACAGAGGAGGAGGAGGAGGAGGAGGAGGAGTCGGCCTGGGCTGGCGTGTCAGCGCTCCCTTCGGAAGAATCCTACGGCCTTTCCTACCCTCTTGCCTGCCAGGCAGCAGGCTGCAATTCCCCTGGAGTGAATCACTCAGCGGCCCAGGAGCTGGCCAGCCCTCCCCATCAGACCTGTCCACCACAGCGGTCACGCCCTCCCTGGGCCCTCTGGCCGGTCCTCGTTGGTAGGAGGCTGTGCAAGCGGGCAGTCCTTCCTCTCTGTGGAGGGCGGCAGGTGGAACAGCAGTTAGCACAGGTCCCGGAGCCTGACGGCACTTAGTGGTTGTGTGGCCTTGGGTAAGTTGCTTAAAGCCTCAGTATTCTCATCTGGAAAGTGGGGATAATAAAAATACCCCCTCTCCCCGGGGTGGTTATGAGCATTAAGCGATGTATGTAGAATACTTAGCACAGTCAGTAAAGGTTGGCAATTATTGTCATTACTGATAATATTTTAACAATATTATTATAATAATTATTGACAAAGGAAAAAGAAATCATTAATTAGACTTTCTGTGGAAAGGCCCCTGCGCCAGGAGTCTGAGTGCCAGCCCTGGCTGTGGGCCCTGGGGCCTGGTGTGTGGCCTCTGGGCCTCAGTTTCCTCAGCTGTAAGTGGGGGTGGCGGTGCCCTGGGCTGCCACCCCTCACAGGGCTGTTTGTGGGCTTGGAGTGGCCCAGGACATCGCAGGAGGTGCTGTCCTTACCCAGAGCAGCAGAGCCAGTGGATCTGTGAATGGACACGCGGCCCTGCTTGTCCAGAGACGGATGCAGAGCCCATCTGGCCTGGGGACCAAGCCCCCCAAGCCCTCGTAGGCACCCCGCACACGAGAGGGGACCTCATTTCTCGCTCCCTTTCCAGGGAGCCCATGACCGCCCGGCCATAGGACAACCACTAGCAGCAGCATGTTCTGGTCCTCAAGGCCTCCCGGTGCCTGGGGAGGATGCACCCTCTGGACTTCACCTTCCCCAGTGGGCACCAGGCTGCAGTGAGGCTCTTCTCACAAGTGGACAGCTGCCCACGAGCCTCCTGGTGTCCCAGCACGGGGCGACGGTGAGCTGAGCTGAAGCCGGTCTCAGAGGCGGAGAGGGGCCATCTGTGTTCTCCTGTGCTGCTGTTTCCAGCCTCGCTGGCGGTTCTCATCTGCATTTGGGGGTCAGGAAAGCTGTGCGTGGGAGGCTGGATGCTCCCGAGCTGGGAGCAAAAAGGGGGATTGTGAGAGGCAGGAGAGTCAGCCAGGACAGCTGCTGGGTGGGGGCCAGGTCCTCTCTCCAACCACCCCGGCTCCAGGGTTGCCTGCAACGGAGGCGCAAGGCAGCTGGTGGCAGCAGAATTGGCAATGTAGGTATGTAAGCACTCAGGGGACTGACGGGACACCTGGGGAAGGGGCTGAGGAGGGCAGGGCCTGGGAATCTCCAGGGTCTGGGGTCTGCATGGCAGGAGCGAGGGCGCAGTGTCTTCAGGCTGCTACTGTGGAACACAGCCGTCGGCTCTGGCCACTCTCCCTCTCTGCGGCCTTTGCTCAAAATTCAGTCCTGGGAGAGATTGTCTGATGGGCCATGTGGGGTCACAGGCCCACATCGGATGTGGGTGGCAGGGCAGCTTGCTGGATGGTTCCGCCAAGGCTGCTCCAGTGGGGCAGGGGGAGTGTCCCTCAAAGTAACTTGGGTGCTTTGGTGGGGGGAAGTCCCAGGACCCTGTCTGCCTGGGGCGGTTTCTATCTGTAGACAGCTTTCCTGGTTCGTCTGCCCCAGCTGGTCCCACCTGTCCACCAACAGACTGGCCAGTCACAGAGCCGAGGTTGGGAGGGAGGATCTGATTGGCCCACAGGAGCCAAGTGTTTGGCACGGTCCCATCAGCTATGGCCAGTGAGGGTGGGATCACGTGGTTATGGCTTCAGAGGTCCACCCTTGGCAAAGGGAGCTGGGAAGACACCCCAAATACCATCTAACACAGAACTGGAGAAGAGGTGGAGAAGATTTGAAGATTACCAGGCCCAATGTGCTCCCCTTACGGATGGGAAAATGAGGACCGAGGCTCGCTTCCCCTGTGGGGGAAGATGCTCAGGCCTTGCTTCTATATTTGAGCCTCCAGCAACCAGAAGGCTCTGCTAGGGCCAAGCTCAGAGACACTCAGAGCAGGAGCTGGGAGCAGGGGCCCAGACCCTGGAGCCCACCAGCACGCTGGGTGCGGGGAGCTGCCCACCGCCTGGCCTGCCCCCAGCTCGTTATGTGATGCCTGCTGCTTTCCCCAGCCGGGAGAAGCCAACAGTTCTAAGCTGGGGTCCAGTCTTGGGGCATCAGAACAGACCAGGATGAAAGCAGGACACGCTGCTTTCTCTAGAGTCCTTCAGCTTCCCTTGCTCTTGGACTTGAACTTGGTGTAGACTTGGTAAAGAGTTAGTCCAGTGGCAACATGGCAGCTACTGCTTACTGTGCCTTGCAGCACACCAGGCAGTGTGTGAGGCAGTGCACCAAGTGCCTCCCACACACCAGTGTGCTGAGCCCTCGAAGGATCCTGGGAATTGGGCAGCAAGGCCCAGAGAGGTTGAGGTGCTGGGGCCGGGTCACACAGCTGGTAATTGGCCATAGGGTATAAAAGTCAGGCTCACCTGGCCCCCCAGTCTGTGAGCGCTTGCCACTCGCTGGGCTCACACTACATGGTGCAAAAAAAAAAAATCCTGAAATCCAGGTACGAACAGATGTGTGCCCTGCTGAGACCCCCAGTGTCACTCTGCCCAGGTTTGTGAGCACCTCCCCAGGGTTGGCAAAAGGCAGGAGGGTCCACGTGTCTGGGGCTACCCAGCACTTGCTGCATGGATAAGTGAGCCTCCCCTACCTGCCCTCCACCCCATACCCTCTTCCTCAGAGCAGCTCTGGCAGGACCTGGGCCCCCACCAGCTCCTGAGGTTTCCTGATGGAGCCCAACAGCCCTTTCCTGGGGTCCAGCAACCAGTGACTGTCAGTTGCAGCTGATCTTTAAAACCCTCATTCTCAGTCGCCTCCCAGGCATCATTCATTTGCTGTTGTGCCAGTGGTGATGCCCTGCTCCTGCCATCCCTGGCTGGGGATGTCCACGATGGATGGCAGCCAGCCGGCTGGGTGTCCCCGCCCAGGGCTCTGAGCTCAGCCCAGGACTCCTGCCCGGCCCCTGAAGACCAACCCCACTGCAGGCCGTCAGGTGGGCTGCATGTGGATTCTGCAGAGCAGAGAGGCAGAATATTTTAAATTAGGATGTAGGAAAAGCAGCTCAGTTAGGTGGGAGGCACAGGGCTGAGAGTTCAGAGGCTGAGGTGGAGTCCTGGAACCTTCCTTCTCTTGGACTTGCAGCAGGGCAGGGGGCCTGGGACAACCTCCCTGGGCTTCATTTGCAGAAGAATGCTGTCTGCTCTCCGGGCTCTGAAATGCACCTGGGGCCTCTCCCTGTGCCCCCTAAGGGTTAAATATGGGGGTAGGGGAGTGGAGAAGCCCCTCAGCCCCACCCTTGTCCAGCAAGGCCAGCAATACCTGATTGTGGTTGGGGCAGGAAGGAGGAAGGGGCAGAAATGGGGATGGGGGTCCACCCGGGTTGGCCTCTTCCAGCCCTCGCCCCCGTCCCAGCCCTGTTCCACTGGAGGGAAATGTGCTGCAAAGGACTGAGTTTGTTGCCCCCCCCTCCGAATTTATATGTTAACCACTTCGGTACCAGCCTCGACTATAGTCATCAGCCACAGATGAACCAGCGTCGACTATAGCCAACAGCCACAGATAAACGCCAGTGTCGACTTTAGCCGACAGCCGTGATACGAAGGCGCACAGCCCAGCGTCGACTGTAGCCGACAGCCAAAAGCTTTTACTTTTATCTCTGCAGTTGCAGTGTGTACGTTCCGCTAATAAGTTACTACGAATCTGTGACCTTTTAACAAGTCCTCAGTAGGAGTTATTATAGTTATTTTCCTAAAGCTGCCTGTAAAGTAAAACAAGCTTTCAGTGCTTTAAAGCTTTCCTCATCACACAAGAGCAAAACGGATCCGTCGTCAATGCGCAGCACACACGACCGTGCGGACTGTGAGCGCCGGCCGAAGTGGTTAAAATCCTAACTCCCAAGAGGATGGTTTTAGGAGGGGGAGCATTGGGGAAATGGTTAGGTCATGAGGGTGGGGCCCTCGCAAAGGGGATTAGAGCCCAGAGAGACCCTGCCATGTGAGGTCGCAGGGGGAAGACGGCTATGAGGAACGGGCCCTCACCAGACACGGCCTCTGCCGGCGCCTTGATGTTGGACTTCCAGCCTCCAGAATGGTGAGCGGCAATACATTTCTGCTGCTTCTTGGCCACCCAGCTTGTGGTATCTTGTTATAGCAGCAAACAGACTAAGACACCTGCCAACAGCAAGCCGATCGCAGGGCCCTGCCAGCCACTGGGTGCCCTTCAGGGGGCCTGAGGACAGAAGGAAAATAGACTAGAGAGAAGGGAATGTGTAGGTTTGGGCCCCTTTATTTAGAGGAGCTGGCTGGTGGCTTGGGGGTGACTTGGGGGCCAGTCGTGTCCAACTTGTCTCTGTCAGTCTGCAGGCTGGAGGGCGAGGCTTGACCTTTAGCCTGAAGGCTGCGGGTGGGGAGGGCCCTGCACTTAGGCCCTTTGTCACCTGAGCGGCTGGACCCCCCTGCCTCGCTGCGGGACGGGGCTCCCAGCAGGCCCCTCCGGAGGGGTAAATACAGCCGTGTTAAGCACCGTCTGAGCCCCGCACAGGGGCTCCCACGTTCCACGATAAGAGCGGTTCCAAAGGGCCCGGAGAGACTCATCGCATGGAGGTAGACGTGACTAAAAAGCAGCTGGCCACCCACTGATGGATTTTATGAGGCCTGGACAGCGCGAAGATAGGAGACGGGGTCAAACTCACGGAAAAGCAGGGAGGGCAGAGGAGCCCAGGTGGGAAGGCAGGATGGAACAAACGAGATTTTCCTCAAAACCAACAAAATCAACTTTATTCCAGGCTCAGTCCTGGGAGGTTTGTTGCTTCAAAGCCCAGAGCCGTGGGCGGAGAGGACTCGGCCAGGAGACAGCACCCCTGGGCTCCGGGGCCGGGACTTCTGGGGGTGCTGTCAGGGTGGGGCTGGGGACAAGGCCCTCGGTAACAGGCTGAATTCCCCCGCCCACCGGCTCTGTGGCCACTGACCGTGAAAGAGCCTCATCCACAGACTCTCATGAAGGACGCTGGTGCCAATCCTCCTTCCCGTGACAGCCTCTCCCCTTCCTTCGAGAACCCCCTGCCCCCTTCAGAAGGCTGCCCTGACGTTTTCTGGGGAGCTTCCTAGGTGCTCCAGGGACTGTGAAGTCGCCCCAGGCGCCCGGATGCCTCCTGCGTCCTTCCGTGGGAGCAGTTATCTGCAAAGCTAAGGTATTAATAAAAAGGGAACATTTGGCACTCGAGAGTCTGGCAGCATCCGCCTTTAGGCGAGACTCGGCCCAGGGCTCACAGACTATGAGAACCTGCTTCTCCTCGCTCAGCTCTGGCTCCGTGCCCTCAGGGCCAGGGCCGCTCTCCCGCGTGGCTTCAGGCTTCCTGCTGGGGATTCACACCTGGCGGCAAGTGACCCACTTCTTCCCCTACCCCCACCCCGCTCCAGAACTGGGTCTCATCGGCCCAGATCGGCCCGAATGGGGTCATTTGTCTATTCCTGGACCAATCAGTGTAGGGTGTGGGGAGACGAGGGGTATGTGGATCACCTTGGACCAATCAAGGCCCAAGCCTAGAGCTAGGAGGGGGTGGAGCCCACCTAAACCACAAGCCTGAGGAATCTGAGGTTCCCTCGGGAGTAGGGAAGAGGGGATGGAGACCAGAGAAGCAGCCGAGAGCTGTCCCCCGTGACACTCTCTCACCACTAGCCTTAGCACCTGCTGTTCCTCCTGCCTGAACACCACGCATGTCATCAAGCGGATTCATCCTGCTCAGGAGGGATGGATGGCGCTTCCTCCATGAAGCCCTCCTTGACCACACCTAGCCAGGGCACCTCTCAGCTCGGGTCACTGTATGTCTTGTCTATTTTTTTAAACAGATTTAGAGAGAGATAATTCACATACCATACAATTCACCCATTTTAAAGTGTACATTTCAATGGTTCCTAGTACATTCACAAGGTTGTGCAACCATCACCACAATTTTAGAACATTTTCATCACCCCCCAAAAGAAACCTCATACCCCTTAGCATTTACCCCTCACACCCCAGTCCCCCAGCTCTAAGCAACTGCTAGTCTGTCTCTATAACTTGCCTATTCTGGACACATTTAAACTTAGATTTGTTTATGGACAAGTGGAAACTGGACATTGTATGGAAGCAGAATCATACAGTAGGCAGCCTCTTGTGTCTGGCTTCTTTCATTTAGCATCATGTTTTCTAGTTTCATCCATGCCGTGGTGTGTAAAGTACCTTATCCCTTTTTATTGTGGAGCGCTATTCCGTGTTACGGCTATGCCGCGTTTTATTTAACCGCTTATTAGCTGATGGACAATTGGGTTGTTTCCACTTTTTGACTGTTATGAATAACGCTGCCATGGACATTTGTATACAGGCTTTTGCGTGGACATGTTTTTATTTCTCCTGGCTATATACCTACCAGTGGAATTGCTGGGACACATGGTAACATTACACTTAATCTCTCGAGGAACTGCCCCACCAGGGGTGTGTGAGGGTTCCAGTGTCTCAACGTCCTCACCAACACTTGTCATTATCTGTCGTTCCGATTCTAGCCATCCAGTGGGTGTACAGGAGCATCTCACTGTGGTTTTGATTCACATTCCCCGGATGGCTAATGACGCTGAGCCTCTCCCCATGCCTTTGCTGGCCGTCTGCATAACCTCTTAGCAGAAACGCCTACTCAGGGGCCCGGGCCAGTCGGTGGGGAAAGGACAGTGTTTGCAAACAAAGGTTGCTGGGGATACTGGATATCCACATGCGAAAGAATGAAGTTGGACCTTTGCCTTACAAAATGCAAAAATGCCTTGCAAATGCAAAAATAACTCAAAATGGATCAAGCCTCTAATATAAGAGCTAAAAATATAAAAATCTTAGAAGAAAACACAGAGGAAAAGTTTCATGACATTGGATTTGGAAATGATTTCTTGGATATAATGCCAAAAGCATAGATAGGCAACATGAAAGAAAAACCAATAAATTGGACTTCATCAAAATGCAACACTTGTGTGCATCAAGGGACACTATGAACGGTGTGAAAAGCAACACACATAATGGGGGGAAATATTTCTTTTGTTGCTCGTGCTTTGGTTATACATCCAAGAAACCATCGCCTGATCCAAGGGCATTAAGATGTACCCCTATATTTCCTTCTAAAAGTCTGATAGTTTCAGCCCCTACATTTAGGTGGATGATGCATTCTGAGATCATTTTGAATATGGTGTGAGATAGGAGTACACATTTATTTTTCGTATGTGGATGTCCAGTCATCCTAACACCATTGGTTGAAAAGACTGTTCTTTCCCCATTGAATTGTTTTGGCACCTTGGTTGAAACCAACTGATCATAAATGTATGGCTTTATTTTCAGACTCTCAATTCTATTTTATTGATCTATACATCTAACCGTCTGCCAGTGCCATACTCTCTTGATTACTGTAGTTTTGTAGTAAGTTTTTATTTTTATTATTTATTTCAGCATATTATGGGGGTACAAATATTACGGTTACGTATATTGCCCATGCCCCCCCCGAGGCAGAGCTTTAAGCGTGACCATCCCCCAAATGTTGCACATCTCACTCATTATGTTTGTATATATCCATCCCCTCCTCCCCACCACCCGCCCGACACCCGACAAACGTTATTCCTATATGTCCACTTAGGTGCTGATCCGTTAATACCAACTTGCTGGTGAGTACATGTGGTGCTTGTTTTTCCATTCTTGAGATACTTCACTTAGTAGAATGGGTTCCAGCTGTATCCAGGAAAATACAAGAGGTGCTATGTCACCATTGTTTCTTAAAGCTGAATAGTACTCCATGGTATACATATACCACATTTTATTAAACCACTCATGTACTGATGGGCACCTGGGTTGTTTCCACAACTTTGCAATTGTGAACTGTGCTGCTATAAACATTCGAGTGCAGGTGTCTTTTTCATAGAGTGACTTTTGTTCTTTTGGGTAGATGCCCAGTAATGAGATTGCTCAATTGAGAAGTGAGTTCATCAACTTGGTTCTTTTGCAACATTGTTTTTGATCCATTTTTTTCTGGATCCATAGCATTTGCACATGATGTTAGGATCAGCTTGTGAATTTATGCAAAGAAGCCAGGTGGGATTTTGATAGGAATTGCATTGAATTTGTAGGTCAACTTATATTGCCTTCTTAACAATATTGTCTTCTGATCCATGAATATGATCTTTCCATTTATTTAGATGATCTTTAATTTCTTTCAATATTTTATAGTTTTCAGAGTATAAGCTTTGCACTTGTTAAATTTATTCCTAAGTATTTTTTTATGCTATTGTAAATGAAGTTGTTTTCTTAATTTTATTTTTGGACTGTTTATAACAAGTGTATAGAGAAATAATTGATTTTGTATATTGACCTTGCATCCTTGCTCGCGTCTGTATCTCTGTGCTTTACACAGGGGTGGGAACTTTTTTTTTTTTTACATTTTGGATA
>VBSM01002356.1:2935706-2954412 GCA_008086735.1 Cheirogaleus medius
AATTGTGCTGCCATAAACATACGGGTGCAGATGTCTTTATAATAGAATGACTTGGGGCGGGAACTTTTGAATAGGCTGGAAGCAGGGCGATGCTGGGGGCCAGGCCACCTGCTGGCAGGTGGCGGACACTGACATCCAGACAAGGGGTGGGGTGGCTGGCCTGGGTGGTAGCAGTAGGAGAGAGAAGTGGTTGGACTCGAACCACTGGCCTGGGCTAGGGATGGGGAAAGGGAAAGAGCCAGGACAAGGGCTGGGGTTTTTTCACCAGGATTGGGGAGGGGTGTGGTCATTCCATTTGGAAAGTGTGGCTTTGATGTGCCTTTAACACAGCCCAGGAGGCAGCTGAAAGAGCCATCAGGAGCTCAGAGCAGCTCTCTGCTGAAATAAAATCCTGGATGTCAGAGAGAGAGAATGCGGGAGATGCCCAGCGCCCAGGAGCGCAGCACTGAAGGGATGGACACAGGAAGCTGGTGGCGGCGGCAAAGCAGCTGGAGAGCCAGGAAACCACAGGAAGTCGGACTGGGCTGGTGCAGAGTGTGAGGGGTGGAGAGCCTCTGAGAGGGAAGGATGTCCCGCTGTGTCACAAGCTGCTAAAGTCAAGGAAACCAGCAGAGGTTGTAGGTAACTTTAGCCAGACTGTGGCAAGGCGGAAACCAGACCGCAGCGCATTGGGGCTATCTGGGAGGTACAGAGGCAGACTGGGAAGAGTTTGGTCTAGAAGTTGGGAGGAGGCTGCTGCTGTCTGGGGAGGCTTCATTTTTTAATGGGAAAAACTTGGACAAGCTTTCCTACCGCGGGAAGGGGCCAGGCAAAGTGGAGAGGGTGAAGACGCAGAGTGGGGGGATCGAGCAATAGCAAGATCCCTGGAAAGGTGGGAGCCGGCCGGTGTGGTGGCTCTTGCCTATAGTCCCAGCACCTCAGGAGGCCGAGGCGGGAGGATCACTTGAGGCCGGGAGTTCAAGGTTGCAGTGAGCTATGATGGCGCCACTGCACTCCAGCCTGGGCGACAGAGGAAGACCCTGTCTCAAAAGACAAAATAAAACAAAACCAGAAAGGTGGGAGTGCAGGAGGGAGTGTTACGGGCATGTGATCTCCCTCGGTCCTTGTGTCCAGGAACAAAGAACTGAAACCAAATGCCAAAGTAGTGAAGCATGAGCAGAAAGTTTTATTTAGCGAACGCACTCCCAAACAGACATGGAAGTGGGCTGTTAAAAGTGACTGATAATTAGCAAAGTTATTTAAGCAAACAGACGACAGTACACTCGGAAGGGGTCGGAGCGGGCGCACATCCAAGCGGACGGTGGCCCTGGGGTCTCTTCCGGCTCCTTGTTTCTTTCCTCCTTCCTGCACTGCTGTCTCCCTGACCCATGAGGATGCTGCCTCCTCCCCTCCAGCAGGCAGGGGAGCTTTTTACTTTATTAGTTCAGGCCTGGATGTGTCATGGCTTCCAAAGCCCATTCAAGGGGTAATAATTCATGGTAATGATGGTACAACGAAGTCGGAGTTACTTGAGGACACTTCTGCCCTCCATCTGCGCGGGCACCCCCCGAGGTGCCTCCCCAAACTGGAGTAAACAAGGTGTTTTTTGCAATGTCACCATCTCAGCTGACGACAACTTTTGTTTTCATTAATCTGTAGTCCAAATTTTGTTCCTGTCGTTCCGCCCACCTGTGTTTGTATTCTGGACTCCTGGCTCAGGTGTGGGGGGAAGTGGAGGAAACGCCCCCACCCCCATGCTGCCTCTCCTCCCCACTCTGCACCCCGATACTGTTCTCCCATCTCCTCACCGCATCTGTGCCCCCCGCAATACTAGGCATGTTGAGAATGGTATTCAACCCTTGGTAGCGGGGCCGACTGGAACCACTGCCCTGATGATAGTTATTTCTACGGGGACCTGCTAGAACGGCTAATGAGGGGCCACAAGCTCAGTTCCTAAAGACGTGTTTTAATGAGAAGATTCCTTCTTTTTACGGAGATCAGTATTTTCTTGCAAACTGGGAAGGAGCAGTTGAAGGCACAGCTCCCCGGTGTGTCGCACCAACCTCCTAACAGCCAGCGCCCAAAGTGCTGAGCAAGCTTCTCTTCACGGGCGCAGGGGCAGTGCTGAGGGGCTCAGGCCCAACTCCCAGGAACGCCGGCCCTCGAGGGAGATCCGGGCCAGCGCGGGCCTGGAGGATGGCGGTCAGCACTTTTTCTCCTTATGGGAACCACTTCCCAGCCTCCTCGTTATACTTAGCCTGAGGGAGTGTGCAGCTATCTGTCTGCATCTGACAGATTCCTGGTGATGGGAAGGCCACCCAAAGGCAGGTGTGACAATTAAGGGGCCTGAGGAGGGGCTGGAAGGACTTACCCAGAGTCCTGGCACTCAGGAGTTGGACATCTGCTCCGGACTTAGGCTCACTGCCTGTTTGATCAGGAGCCCCCAGCCTCTTGGTACTCGGGACCCTGTTAGTTATTTCTCTGACTTCAAAGATTTTGCCTACCAGACTGTATTTGTTGACAATGATGTTTTTCCATCAATGACAGCTGCTGATCAGAACGGACCAGCCCGAGATGACTCACACTGCAACAGGACTCCTGTACCATGGAAGAAGTGTCCACCCTCAGAATGTGTGTCCATGGTGGAGCTGGCTTCTAGACCTCCTGTTACACAACTGCTCTTCCAGGGCTTCGGTGGCAATTCGAGTACCCAGTCAGTATTTCCCGAGCAGTTACTCCGCCCTGGCCTGCTACCTGTGAATATTACTCAGAGTAAGTGACTCAGTGAACCAGGCTGATGTCACCCCATCTTTGGGGCCAGCAGGTCAGGTTGGTCTCCTCGGCCTCGCGCTGGAGTTCTGGGCTGGTTGGTGTCTATGCAGTCAAGGCCCCAGAGACATAAACGTCAGTCAACCCCTGCCTAGAAGGAACATTCTGAAACTACCTGTCACCCTCAGAAGAGGTCTTGCTGAATGAAGGCCAGCCCAAGGGACAGGCACATGCGCTGAAGGGCTCTCATTTGCTGAACACTCACTTCGTGCCAGGTGGTTCTTCATGACACTGAGCAAACGACGTGAGGCTCAGTGGGTGAAGCTGTGGCCAAGACTCATGCGCACAGGTTTTTCTAACTCCAAGCACAGGGGCTCCGAGGCTTCTAAAAGCTCATCTTTCGTCAGCCCCGACAGCTGCGGTTCTCACTGGGAAAGCTCTGGCTGTGGAGGAGGAAGGCGTCCATGAGACCTGGAACACCCAGGGGTCCCCCATAAAATGGTCCAGGAGAGCAGGCCCTCCCAGCACCCTGCCTGCCATCTCTCACCTGGCTCCCGGCAACTGTAGCCGGCAGGCCCAGGGCCACTGACTTCAGGTCCAGCAGGGACCCTGTGCAAGGAGAGCTCATACAGGTGCCAGCAGGAAGACTGGTCAGAGACTCAATGGAGCTGGTTTGGGCCTGTTTTCTATGTGGTCCAGGACAGCACCACCTGGGAGCTTGTTAGCAATTCAAATTCTCAGGCCCCACAGGGTATTCGGATGCTGGCTACAGTCAGGGAACCACGGGGTTAAATGATTCCGAGATCTTTTTCAAGTCTTTTTTGGGCGACATAGGGTCCCGCTGTGTCACCCAGGCTGGAGTGCAGTGGAGTGCAGTGGTGTGATCATAGCTCACTGCAGCCTCCAACTCCTGGGCTCAAGCCATCCTCCTGCCTCAGCCTCCTGAATAGCTGGGATGCATGCCATGACGCCCAGCTAACTTTTCTGTCTCCCAAGCTGTCCCCTTGCTAAGCTGCCTCAGCATCTCTCATCCTGGGCTCCCCACTCCTCACGGTTTGTTCCATGGGTGCCCTTGGAAATCCAGGCCTGTGGAGAGCCAGGGGCAAGAGCTGTGGGTGGGCCACAGAAAGCCATAGCAGGGACGTGGATTCTAAGGCTCCTTTTTGTTCTGAGGTTCTGTGATATGGTGACCTGAGGATCATCCTAACACTATTATAAACACAAGAGCGGTATAGGGCTGTTTTCTGAGCCCTTACTGTGCCAGGCACCGGGCCAAGCCCTTGACTTAATCCTCATCATCCAGCAAGGCCGGAGCCAGGAGCCCTGGGTTCTCATCTCAGCTCTGACACTTACTAGCTGGGAGGCAGTGGTATGACCTTCTTTAGGCTCCAATTTGTGCAGTTTTAAAGGCAGGGCTTTGGGTGGATGAATCACAAAACCAGTATGCTGCAAGAAAGAAGCCAGACGCAAAAGAGGACGTGCCGTACGATTCCACACATAGGAAGTTCTGGAACAGCAAGCTAAACGATGGTGTAGTCAGAGCAGTGACTGCGGTAGTTTCAGAAAGGGGGCAAAAGAGAACGTTATGGGGTGATGGAAATGTTCTATCTTGACTGTGGTAGAGGCAATAGAACTGTATATACATTTGTCAACTCACCAAACCACATTTAAAAAGGATGAATCTTGTATGTAAAATATGCCTCCATTTAAACTTTTCTAGTAAAATAAGGGGTTGTGACTGAATGAATTCTAAAAATGTTCGGAGTCTAGATTACTGGATTTCTCCGCTTCCGATGTGGGATAACCCAGAGCTATTGATAACTGATGTCAGCAGGAGCGGCACTAAACCCTGTCACAGTGTGCGCTTTGCCATCTCTCCCCAAGTGGCAGCAGTGCCCAGGGCCTGATTCGGAAGGCGCCTGCCTGCCCCCAGGTAGGCAGGACACCAGTAACCTACAAATGGTTTTCCGTAGTTGGCGTTTGAATAGTGGCTGCCATGGATCTGCTGAAATGCCTGGGACTTCTCTGGCAGGTGTCACTGTTGTCAGTGGGAGCAGGTGGGAGGCAGTTAACTAATTTAATGAACAAAAATCACAAAGAAAAAAAGCACGAGAGGGAGGTGGAGGAGAGAAAGCACCAGGAGTCGCTGACTCTCAGATTACAAACATCATTTCCGTCATAGAATCTTTATTTTACACATTTGCATCGCAGCAAGAGAATTCATCCCATACAACACCTTGACCTGATCCCCACCCGTTATATGTGTACATAAATACTCTTCAATGATCATTAGTGTTAAAAAACAATACTGAAAACCTTCCGCATCCCAATCTAACCAGGAAAGCAAATGATATTTACAGACTTGCAAGCCTCCCTCAAATGAAACTTATATCTGGATTAAGTATGTCCGACTTCTTCTGAGGCCACATGACTAGGCAAATGCAATTTGCGACCTGTCAAAGCTGCTTAAAGAGTCAAGAACCACCCACCTGTGTGGACAGGATTTCTGGGTCCCGTAATAGGATCTCAAATGCTGAGGAGGCTGGCCCTGTGGCTCTGATCTGCCTGCCCACAAACATACATTTCTGCCACAGAATCTTAATTTTGCACATTTGCATCGGTGCAAAATAAGCCGTCTTGGGGTGAGTTGGCTTTTCGGTTTCACACTGACCCTCACCGCCTTCACCCAGATCCCCCACCCAGGCTCCACCAGCATCAGCCCTCGCTCCCCCGCGCCCCTCCCCTCAGGGTGCTTTCTTCACACGGTCTCTCAGCGACGGGTGTGTCCCAGGCCCTGGCAGTGAGCCATCTAAAAGCATTATCTGTTTTTTAAGCGTAAACCACGCAGAGAGGGCACAAGGGCATCACCAGGCTATAAAAGCGGCCCCTGGGGAATTTGGGCAATGTTCATCTTGCCGACCAATAACTGCATTCCAGGTGGTGACAAGTTTTGGCATCAACTCAGGTGGATGTCTTTTAAAGACTCCTTGCCAGAAACACCCCAGGGAAAAGTGGAGCGAAGAGCAGATCTAGAACGTTTGGTATGTTCCAGATGAATACCTTTTGATACACCGAAGAGGTATTGAGTCAAAGTCTAATCTTGTTAGTGGGGAAGCCATTCACTTACTGAATCCCAAAGGGAAAGTAAAGCAGCGGGCCGCAGGCACCCTGGACTGGGCACAGTGTGCCCCTGGGTCCAAGAAGAGCACAGGGGTGAAGTGTGGAGCGTGGGAACGGGTGGAGGAGCGGGCTGGGGTCTGCTTCCTTTGAAATTCAGCGGCTTGGCAGTGTAAGGCATGAACCACTCAGCTGTTTTACTGTGTGTATGGAGCTGGGCCAACCACCTCATCACACTGTCTAACATTCTGAGAGCCTTCCTCGAAGCAAACGCTTCGGGATGGGGGAGAGGGCCAGGATGCCACTGGCAACTACAACAGCATCTTTCACACTCGTCCTCGGCATGTAAGGGCTGGCTCCTCATAGCAGACTCTTGCAAGTACTAAAATAAGATGTACATTTTAGTGTGAAGGAAGACCCTCACATACAGCCCAAAGCAATAATATACGACATTAGTATGCACTCTCTTAAAATCCTCCTTAGCGTAGAAAATGTATCCTGCTGACAGCTGCTGGGAGAAAACGCTGCAATGCACCAAAGCCTTCAGCCCATGTTCCCGGAGTGAGCCCGTGAGGCCTGGGCAGAAAGGGGTGGAGGAGGGATGATGGAGGAGGGGGAAGGAGGGCAGGGAGTGGGGGAGGAAAGGTCTCGGGACAAGGGGGAGCAGAGGTCCTGATGAGATCGCAATGCGGGAGTGGAAATTTCACCGCAGCAGTCACGTGAAGGGGACTTAGGAGGCTGTGTGCTGCCTCCGCTGGCTGGACATATCTAGGGGGGAAAAACTGAGTATTTTATTCAAAAGAGGTTTCTTGAGAGAAAACTGAACCGGCTGAGGCTCTGCTTGGAGCCTGTGTCTCGAACACTGGAGCAAGCGCCTCCTTACAAGATAGCGAGCCACCAAGTCACCAGAACCACATCCAACAGCACAAAATGCTTTGCTGCTTACATTTTAAAGCACTGGGGGACCAAGAAACAGGCTGAGCAAGTCCTTGGCCATTGTTAAGAGCCAGGATTGAGAGATCAATGATTGTTCTTGTCCAAGAAATAATTTTCTAGCAAATATGCACCCTTTATTAAATTTCACAGCCAGCAGCACTTTCAGTCAACAACAGATTTCTCAAAGGAAACATGGATATTCTGTGCAGGCAGGAACAGGGAGTAGGAGTACAAAGTGAAGCTATAAATACCACCAATGGCTCTGTGATGTGCACCCGGTATTTTCTGCCCAATCCCTGAAATACTGCACGGGCTTAACCGCTCAAACACTGCGTTACGATGAGCCCAAGTGCCCTGCGGAAAGCTGCAGGAAGGCAGCTTGTTAGCTGGTGAAACCACCTGGCTTTGGACCCCTGTAGGTCATCTTTACTGGAAGACAGCTGAATGCTGGCCATGGCTAAGTGATGGAGAAAGAAGACAAAATTTACAGAACAGGATGGAGAGCTTAAATAATTTTTTAAAAGCCTGGAACCACCACCTGTTTTCCCAAACCTGGGCTGGGGTTTTGATTTTTCTTACTATCAGCCTGACTTCAAACCTTCTACCAGTTGCTAGGACGTGGCCAGACAACCTGCTTGTTAGGCAGGGTGTGGCCTTGACTTGCAAAAGGCCACCTTGTCTTGTCTGTGCACTGCTGCTCCAGAAGGGTCAGGACTATAAAGCTGCGGCCACTGGCCCTTCTGTGGGTGAGCCCAGAGGCGTGCATGGGATCTGAGGGACACCCAGTGCCTGGGCGCACATGCTAGCAGGATCTCGAAGACTCCAGTCTCAGCCGCTGGGCCGGACAGCGCCTGTCCACACACATGCTCCCCCTCCCTCTCACTCCTCCACTTACTGGTTTCCTTGTTTCAAAACCCCAGCATGTGAACTGAGGGCACCTCCATGGAGACCCTGTCTAGGAGGGCGGTTCCATCACACCTTTTGTTCTTGCCAAGGAGTCTGCCGCCCAGTGAACAACATCCGCTTGTAGGAGAACAGCAGCAGACGTGCCCCTCTGAAGGAAGTACCCAGGAGGGTCTGGTGGTCGCGGCACGAGATGCACTCCTGCAGGACTACTACTGGGTGTGCGCACAGGAAAACAAAGCATTAACAATGTTCCGATCCTCCTTTAGATAGCTCCAAGTTAATGTTTTTAAAAAGAATTCCCTTAAGTGAATCCTTCAGATGTATTTACTCTTCTCCTGAAGATGGGAAGTTACACAAACACTTCCCTAAAATCTCTGCTGGGAGGCAAGCAGCTGGGGCCCGGGAAGAGATCCACTCCACCATGTGAGCCAGCCGGGGGGACCGGGCTGAGAAAAGCGCACAGAAAGAACACCTGCTTCCTCATGGGTCATCCGGGCAGCGAAAATGGCAGGGGGGAGGGAAAACAACTGTTTGCTAAGTGGAGACTTTTCAGGTTCCCAAACTTGGGATAGCAAGTATGACCCTGAATCTGGTGGTTTCTGATTTCTGGTTTCTTACCTTCTGAGCCAGAGGTGACGGGTGACAATCACCTCCCGAGGAGGTCCCTGTCTCCTGCAGGAGCAATCTCACCAACAAATCCAGGCAGGGGTGGGCTCAAGCTTCCGGAAGCAGCCCTACCCGACTGGCCCCCCAAGCAGCGTTCCTGACAAGGCCATGCTTGGGTCTCCTGGTAAGCCCGTGGTCACAACAGACCTTCGGAGCTCGTCCCATTGTTCAGGTGACCAATCTCTGAGTCGTGACACTGCTCACTTAAGGCAACTGCTTGTGTTCATCCCCAGCTCTGAAACTTTGGAAGGGAACTTCACTGCGTTTCTGTGAAAGATTTCAATCTCCCAAAATCCCTGACTGTAAACTGTTTAATCACACTCATTTGCTTCACAAGCATACTCTTGCGACATGGGGACCAAGTCTATTTAATTCCTGTACTCAGAAGTCCTACCTAACCTACAGGAACAGCTTTTTAATGAGGATGATTTGCTTGTACTTACGTGTTTGCTTAAACGCTGCCTTTCTGCCCCCAGCTGCCCTTAAGGAAAATTCCTTCCCATTTTCCCCAAAATTCTGATTACATGAAATAGAAGCCACAAGAAGAGTGGGAAACAAGAGATGGGGGAGCCAGATGTTTAGGGAAATCCTATAGAAGAATGCTTTTTAAGCTTAAAAATACATTTCTTTCCACCCACTAGGCAACACAGACTACACTCAATCAAGAAAACCATTTCCCACCCCCTGGTCCCATTCCCAGGACTATGACCCTGACAGTGATATTGCAACCCTCAGATGACAGCCTTTTGGGAAAGAAGACCACTGGGCCTCTAGAGCTATCAGATCCTGGTCACTTTCAAAATCTGGAATAAAGGTCTGGGGCAATATTCAGGGCCAGGAATTCTGGGGCAGGTGCCACAGACTAAATTGGGTTAGGACTCTGCTTTCAAAAATAACCTAATTTCATACATTTGTGTCCCCCCAAAGATGCAAGGACACTCTTGCTTTCCCTTCTGTGTAAGTCCTCAGCAGACACCTGACCACGTCCCATAGCCGCGCTCCTGTACCGTGACTGGCATCACTCACACCCCCCCCCCAGCGCTGCTATGCTGCCACGCGTGGGGCCACAGCTGCATACACCCTGGAGATCCCACCTGAAAAAAGAATTTAAATTAAGAACAAATTCTTCCTGTTCTCTTCCTCCCAACCCCCCCCCATCCCTCCCCGCCACTCCTTCCTGCAGGAGAATTCTAGCTGCCCGTCACTGGCCACAGATGCAGCGTCCATAGGAGAGTACAAAGTTAGGTTTGTGTGGCACTTTGCTCCCAGCCACGTGCTCTGTGGTGTCACTGTCGGGAAGTGCCAATAGTTCACTGTCAGGAACTGCTCTTGCTCACCAATAGGACTATTAATAAATTAAAAGTTTTCTTTGACGGTGCGCCATCCTCAAAGTCGGTTACATCACACAGCGCCTTCCCAGTCACCCTGGGGCTCCACAGAGCCATTGGTCACCTTCTTGACTTTCTTCACGTTCTCCATTACCCCTGACGTCGTCACTCTGATCACGGGAAGAAGAAGAAAACAATTAGGAAAATCTCAGTCTTATAATAAAAGGCCACCTCCACACAGCACAGTGGTTAGGAGCAGTTACAGGTGCTGGCTCTAGAATCAGACGGACCTACATTCAAATCCTGGCCTGCTCTTGCTAGGAGCTGTGTAACCTTAGCCAAGTCACTTGACCTCTCTGTGCTTAGGTATAATAAATCTCACTTTCCAGAACTGTCACAAGGAAAAAATGAGATTCTCCAAAGTACCCAATCAATAAATACCAGCTGTCATTATTACGATCATCATTAATCTCTGTTTGTCATGACCTCCAGAATTTTTATGCTGCATACATACATGGTAGTTATGGTTATGAGATTGATATCTATCTGTACCATAATTAACAATCGCAAAAGAAAGCTAATTAGCTGTACAGACATTTATAATAACCAGCCACAGTGGATCATTTCTGAGTCATGGGACAGAATCACAAGTTTAGAGGAAT
The DNA here is from genome assembly GCA_008086735.1 of Cheirogaleus medius. Lineage (NCBI taxonomy): Eukaryota > Metazoa > Chordata > Mammalia > Primates > Cheirogaleidae > Cheirogaleus > Cheirogaleus medius. The sequence goes on from VBSM01002356.1 coordinate 2,946,070, forward strand.
CTTCTGGGCCCAAAGATTCTTTGACCACTACAGACAGAGAACTAACAGCTTTCGGCAAATCCAGGCCCTGGTTCCTGCAGGCTGGGGCCTAGCTGTGCCGTCAGCATGTGGCCGCTGCCTCCACTCCGAGCTCCCATTCTGTCTGCCAGTGCTTGGCGCTGAGGAGGTGCCATAGAGCCGCTCGCTGAACATGATTTAAAGATGGAAGAACCCTGGCCTGACAAGGCGCGAGGAGTTATGTAAGGCAGCCATTTCCAGCAGACTGAATCCCATCTCTCGAAAGGATGCAATCTCCAAGAAGGCAATCTCCTCCCTCACGAAAGGTGAGCTGGAAAGATTCTAAGGTGCTCTGCATCTATGAAGGAACTGGTAGCTCTGTAAGTAGCAGGAGAAACCAAGTGGATATGCTGAGTGTCAAAAACCAGCTGGCCCAGGCCTGGAAACAATGAGGCACTTATGTTCCCTCATCGTGGACCAATAGGAATTTCCTAACCAGTAAAATAAATTCAATCGATCAACTCAATCATCTGGAGCACATTCAGCTGGACCTCACAGTAGATGTTTTTATGGGGTAAGGGAAGAAACCCTTCCCCTTTTCTTCCTCCTGCCATTCCTGCCGCCACATTGCTGCTGTGACCAGGCTCAAAAGCCATCTAGCCCTCTCTAGAGTTGGGACCTTTCTCAAATAAGATCTTTCAGATTTGCAGGTTATTTGTATTTGTGGCAAAGTTGGGACAAGATACGTGGCTGGAACATGGTTCTCGTGGGAACTGAAGGAATCCCGCAGATGCTGTGAGTGTAAAAACATCCCCCGAGACAAAGGAAAACACCCCGACTGACCACCCAGCACCATTTCCTGCCTGACCTCCCCGAGAGGTGACGCTTCCCCCAGGAGGAGACGAGGCACACAGGGCTGCTCCTGAAGAAGCCGGCTCCGGGCTGGGCCACGGGGGCAGGGCCTTGCCCGAGCCCCACGGCAGCAGCCCTGTGTCTCCACGCTTCTGTATATCAGAAAGGAAACGCAACCTCAAGTCTTCCAGAGATGCTCCTGGTAATAATGCAACTATCCTATGGTTACAGCACCTTGTTAAAAAAAGACAAGAAGTTCAACACACACTGGCACTGAAAGGAAAGCACACTCGCTGTGACCCAGGTACGGCTGACAGTGTGCTTGGCAGAGACATTTTGCACCTTTCTCTCCTTAAGAAAATATTCCTTTCCAGATGGTGGACGGAGTGAGAAAACAGCTTCTATTCTTTCAAGACAGGCCGGGTGCAAGGTCACAGAGGAAAAAATGGAATTGTTGCTCTTAGGGAGGCCACAGCCCAGTAAAAGAGACAGTTTTTCCAAGCAATGACACAAAGCCGTGTGCAACACAGACAGCAGCGCCAGGAACCAGGCTCGGCAGTGGCTCGGGATGAGAAGAATGCTCTCGGCCCAGGGAACTGGGGAAGCTGTGGTGCCCGGACTGAAAGATGAGGAGCAACTGGTGAGAAGATGGGGTGGGGGGTGGACAGTTTCTGAACAGAAGAAATACAGTACGCAAGAGGCATGGAGGGAAAAAGCCACCAAGTCTCCCAGAGCAGTCGGAGAATGCCGGGTAGCCGCAGTGGTGTCTCCAGCCAGCCCACAAGAGAAAGGAGCAGGGGAGTCGGGGCGGACACAGGCGGGCTGCGGAAGGCCCTGTCTGCCTTGTCTGGAGGACAAACGTGATTCTCATTCCAGGGGTCTCAGCTCCGGCTCTGGCTCAGGATGGCCCGGGGAGTTAAGCACGGATACCGAGCCCAGGCACTGAGAATTGGTCTCCAGGGCAGTGGCCAGGAAACCTACACCTTAACAACACTCTCCACGTGATACTGGCAGCCTAGAAGGGACAGGAAGGGGAGGCGACCAGAGGTGAGGAAACCAGCCCTCACGCTGGAGAGGGGAGTGGGGCTGAGACATGATGTTAGGCTCAGGAGACATGGACACTCACCCACACTGGCTGAGGAAGAGGGAGGCGTTTCAGGCACCACCCGCCTTTTGCTGTTGGCTACTGGGTAGATGGTGATGACGCTAAGGCCTGTGGGAACACCAGGGAGAGGCACACAGAGGGTCCTGCTGCTCAGGAGGGCGACTGGGCTGGAGCTGGGGCGTGGCAGCGAGGAGATGGCTGGGGCCACCTTGGACTTGGGTGAGTACAAGGAAGGAGAGGGAGAACAAGAGTAAGGGCGTGTGGGAGCACAGGATGTCAGAGGTGAGGCAGGTGACAGTGAGGTTCAGTGTGTGGTCAGGACCAGGAACAGCTAAAGTGAACTTAAGTAGATAAAGAAACCTGATGGCAGATGGGGTGAGGAGGAGACTGCATCCCATTCCCCCCGGCAAACCTGGGAAGTTAAAGGGCCACCCGGGGCCCCAGTGCTGCAGGTGAGCCTGGCCAGCCCCTGCAGACACGGCTCTAGCTGTCCTCCCTGCAGCTCAGACACTGCAGCAGTGAGGAAGGACACCTAAAGCCTCCCCAGCAGGGACACACGGTCATCGGCTTTAACAACTTCACAGGCAGCTCCCTGAGTGTCCCAGTTTTGGTGCAAACACTTACAGGGCCAAACAGCTGAAGAGCCAGCACCCGGCCAGCAACCTGTTCCACAGATTACCGTCTCAGATGCCCCGTGGGGCAGCACAGGAAGGTGCTCCACAAGGCTCAGGTTAAGCAGTGAGCGGGGCAATTCGCACTGTGAACTCCGACTCTGCAGATCTAGTGCGGGGCCTGGAGCAGCTCCGGTCACAGAAGCAGACCGCCTCACTCTGCAGGTGGAAGTGAGGCCTGCCCTTCTTGCTCCGTGTTCCTTCCTCTCACCCCAGGTGCACACCTGCATCACAGCACGGCAACACGACACTCGGCCACGCTGTCCCCACTCTGGAGGGCAGATGGAGCTGCTCACAGCCAGGTGCCAGCAGACTCAGCGCACAGGGACATGCTGGCCTCTCTACCTGCCAAACCCACTGCCTGCTTCCAGCAGAAGCTGTTTGTTTCCTCTGGTGCTGCTCAGGTAAGCAGTTCTTTGAGCCACTACTGACTTCAGGAAGGCACCTGCCTCAGGGCCAGTGGCTCCTAAGCCAGCCAGAGGCGAGAGGCCTCAGTGTCATGCCAAGCAGAGGCGCTGCCTGTGGGCCCAGCACAGGTGAGTCTGTGGAGGATGCAGGGGAAGCTGAGCAGACGAACCCAGGCTGCCTCCTACTTTCGCTTCACATCTGAACGGTGACACGCTTCCCCACCCCCACACCACCACCCTTTCCTTGCAAAGCCCTAGTGTCTGTGCTTACAAGCAAGAGTGCCGAATGGAACACAGGCTCCTTCTGCCACACCAGCCTGCCATCAGATGTGGCCCATGGATGCATGTGTTTCAATAAATAAAAACCGTTTTCTGGATTTAAAATGTGGAGAGGCCCAGTGAAGAGAGAATCCTATGAGTCTCCAATTCTCGTTTCCACTTTTGTTCCCACCCACCTGAAAGAAGTAGTGACGTCTAACAGCAACCTTTAGGACAGCGTCCTGGAATGGGAACCCCAGCAGACCCACTTCCTTGCCTGCGAACCCACAGCAAATATTTCTTCCCACTCTCATTCCTCACCATGACACAAATAATTCAGATCATTGAGGATATGCACAGCATAGGAGGCAGCTACCAAATCCGATCATTACAATTGCATCCAGTACTTTTTGACGTGCCGATTATTTTAACAACAAATTCTGTAACCAAAATTGGTATGCCTAACGAGAGATGTTCAAAGAAACAGAAGGAGAAAGAGACAGAAAGTTAGTATGACTTCTGCTCATTCCCAGGCCCAGAGAGAAGCTGTGTTAAGGATAATGGCCATGCGGCCCCGCAGACCGCGTCGGGCCTGGGCTGGGGGTGGGTGGAAGCAGCTCTCCTGGAAGCTCTCTGCCCCCAAGGAGAGCGCGGCTCAGTCCTGGGCGCAGCTGGCAAGACTCACTTCCCAACACGCTGTAGTCCCACAGCTCAGCTTCAGATAAAGGTGAGAAGAGATGCAAAAGAAACTGCTAGAATCTCAGTCGTAAGGTCAGTGAGTGACCTAGGTCAGAGTTCATGTCCTCCCACTGGCTAAGACTCATTAGGAAGAGCGTGGATTTGTTTCAGGGTGTGTGTTGTGGGAAACAAGAGGGTGGAAGTCATAAAAAATATTACGTCCCATAAAGAGGTACTTTGTTCTGTGGCAGGCAGGGATTGGACCTGGCTCCCCTTTTCAGAAAACACCTACCACTGTGGATGACACTTTACAGAGAGCTAATGACCTTCTAGGACATAGAGGCAAGGGCTCTGCTTGCCTCTGGCTTGGGTTATTTCTGGAGGACTGAAGTGGTGCCATCCAGGAACAGCACTTCCAAGCAGAAGAGGGAGATGACAGCGCGGCTGCCGCGCGGTCCCCCAGAAGCTGTAATTAGCCTTTGCGCTCCTCGCTGGCAGGTGAATGTGGATGGCGGGTGACGCAGCGCCTCCATCTCAGGCCCGTTCTGCTCTGTCACATCTCATACATCCACAGGACTTTCCTCTTGTTCTTAGCTAAACAGAAACTCCAGAAGAACTTCCCCAGAACCATTTCCTTGCTGATTTAAGAGAACTTTGCCTCAATGCCTCCTAAATGACTTCTGTTTTGTAGGCTAGCCTGAGCTAGTGCTCACCGGAGAGACCACTGCCCTCGACGAGCCCTCTTCTGGGCGGGCTCTCTGTGGCTGTTCCACATAAAGCCTTCTGCCGCTGAAGAGCTCACCTCACACTTACGGTACGGCTCACACTAAGCCACTCACTCTGCATGACCGAGCGCTCTTCCCCTTGTCACAGAGGAGCGTAAATGAGGCGTCCCTGACTCCCACACGCCAAGCTCTCCCAAGTGTCGCCAGAATAAAGAACACGCGCTCTAGTTCTCACCAGGCTGGTGGTTGTGCATCTACTCCCTCCCCCAGCCCTCCCCTGGTTTTAACACACAGAGGCCCTTCCTGCTAAAATGACTGCCACTAGCATCAGATATCGTCAGAGAGAAATAAACACCAAAACAAAATTTTAAAAAGTTTTGCCATGAGACAAAAACGCCTTCACAATGCATCCAGACTTCAAGATGCAATGGCCGAGGGAAAGGACGTGGGGGACGACTGAGAAAAGCAGAGATGCTATGACCCCACCGTTCAGCTTCCAGCCGCCTGCCTGAGAAACTGCAGATGGCTGCAGCTACGAACAAGCTAAAGGTCTCCCAGCAGGGGATGGAGAAACACACTGTGTTTAGGTTACTGATGCTGCTGCTTGCCAGACTGACTCTCATTTGTGTGTTTTCAACCAACAGCCACTTGCTCAGACCCTGCTACTTCTAGAAAAGGCATGTCTGATGGTCCTCTACTCTTCCCCGCACTGTCTATAAAAAGGTCTTTCTTCCTGTGCACAGGGACATGCTGGTTGGGGCCCACCAGCAGGCCCTGCCTTCTGTCTACCGTCCCAGCAGTGGAGCTGAGCAGAGAGCCGCCCGTGCTGCCTGACACCGAGCAGAGCCAGCAGGGGCTGAACCTCAGCCTCTGAACTGAGAAAAAGCAAAAGGCTGCCAGTGCTGGGGCGAACACTCCACACCAGTGACACGAAAAGGGAAAACTCAGCCGTAGGCTAATCACCAAACACAACAACTGACCGGGCTTATCATACTGCAGAGTTCACAAGCAAACACACGTAATCATTATTCACATTTCTAGAAGATGATTGCCCTTTCCCAGTAAATAGGGCCCTAGAGTCACTCACCCTTACTCAGAAAAGCCCGTATGACAGGGCAAAGTCACTGTACTGGCTGTGAAAGCCACTCAGTTATCTGATGACAAAGGATGTTTGAGCATCATTAGAGACTCACACATGACTCAGAAGATTATATTTTCAGAGACAAGCTGAGGGTGAGGCCTGCCAGGAAGCGCAGCTGCCTGTTCTCAGTAGTTCTGACCCAGCCGAGTACCTTCTCAAGTCCTTCCCACTGAGTTGCTGAAGCGGCCACTGGTGATGCTTAGTAGGATGGCAAGTTCCATCCTCCCCGACAAGACTGAGCAATTGGCAGATACTGTACTTCAAACTGAATGAGAGAGCCTGGGGCTTGAGTGTCCATTTCCTGCTGCTAAAATTAGAAGAACCACCTCTGGAGCAACACAATGCCGAGAACAGCTGGTCCAAGTCACACTGTGCTGCCGTTTGGTTAGGTAAAGGGGTCGGGGCAAAGGAAGAGAGAAAGAAAGGAGATTTCTTACACAGATTCCATTTCCAAGTCATCTTCTTCCTGAGAAAGTTGCAGGTAGGGGTTATCTGAAGCTGGACGGAATTTATACCCCGTTAGAACAAAGAATACCAGCGTGGCCATTTCATCCAGGAGCTGCAAGTTTAAAAACCACCCCAAAATAAATAGATTAGCAACGCTGTTCTTCAGAGAGCAGTGAAACTAAACAAATGGACGTACTCCCCCACAACCCACCCCTGTTCACTCACATGTCAGAGTTTACGCTAGAGAGCATTTTCCTCAACTTGCTGAACCCTAAACTAGGAGCATCCTGCTCAGAAATGACAGTCGTGCTTTTCCTTGCTCAAACCAGTCTTCATAGCTTTTAAGAGCTCTTTATATATCCACATTTTCCTAAAGCGCCTAAAGCACCAAGTTCTTCGAGAAAAAAGTCTCTAGATCATGTGGTGGCTTACTCTACCAGTTAAACTAGTTCTAACATATTGCAAAGACACTTTATTACTGAAACAATGATAATCAGCAAAGAGGAAGGGAGGCTGACTCTAAACTGTCCTAAGCCCTGCAACTGAAGGCAAAGACCACGCCTCATCTAAATTCTAATTATACAGGGCAAGTCTTACTCCCTTTGCCTGAAGCTCTTCTCTTCAGACTTTTAAGATTGAAAACTAAAATCAATAATGCAATTATTTTCAGATTTCTCACATACTCCTGCAGCTTTCCTGGACAAACAGAAAATCCCAACTGTAGACCAGAAGAGACAGAAGGTCTGAGTGGTCATTCCCAGATAAATTAATAACAACAGTTAAGTTACAAATTCTCTGGCACTGCCCCCTGTGAACAGCATACCTGGTAGAGCCACTTCCACTGGAATGGAACAGCAAGTTTGAGGAGAAATGCAATAATCCTGGTGAAGTATATGTAACACACAATCTATAAGAAGGGGAAAGAAACAGAAAATAAAATCAACATAAAAATCAGGGCACCACTTTTGCTTTCACAAATTAACTATGGAATAAAAAACAAATCACCCAAAGAAAAGCACCTGACACTTACAGTGCTCAGCAATAAACGCAGAGTGACGCTGCTCTGCCAGTTACACCTGAAAGGATTTCTTCACTATCTCCAGGTGACCGAGACATTGACACAGCCACACCCACAGGGAGGACAAGACACTTTAGTGGTTGTTGTTAACCTTTCCTCATCTTTATCACAACCCCTTGATTTCAGTCTCCAAAGGGTAGTGTTTTCATTCCCAGGCTCTGAGGAATATTTACAGCAGTAACAGCTAAGTGGAGCCACACAGGGCAACACTAACGTCCAGTCTCGTCACGAGCAGATGCTGACAACGTCTGAGGAAGTACAAATACTATCAAGCACTCTAGCAAGGAGGGATGGCCTTCATTTCTTCTCACTGCGACCAGGACTCAACATGCTGGCCACTAGTGCATGGGCTGCTCACAGGGACTGAATTTGAGCGGCCAGTTTGTGGGCCGGGCCAGGCACACTTGGGTTTCAGGCATGAAGGCCCACTATCCAGGCCTGGCCGTTGAGGGCCACTCATCATTGTCCCTGCATGCAACAAGAGAGGCTCGGTGACAATGCCTACACCCGTCACAAAAATCCACAGAGAAAACCAACCAACCAACCCGAGTGGGTAGTGTGCCCCTGCTTCTCTACTGCTGAAGTCTCTGACATTGGCTCAGGCAAGAGAACTTCCCCAAGTGATAGTCAATGCCAAAACCACAGATGGAAGACATGGAAACGTTCTTTTAAGAGTCAGGAAGCAAACTAACTCTGGAAGACCCCTACCTTATATATTCTAAGAAGTTATGACACTTCTTAGAATATATGGTGCCATGTTTGGCACTATGGGACTTTTCATGTCCCTCATAACCCTGCTTTTAGGTTTTACAAAAACTGTCTCAATTTTTTTGTTCTTAAGGTAAATATTATTACCATAACATGCAACTAGTTTTCTGTAGGGAAATCAGAAAGAGGTACATACTCTAATACTTTTTTATTTTTTTATTTTTTATTTATTTATTTTTTTGAGACAGAGTCTTACTCTGTTGCCCGGGCTAGAGT
>VBSM01002356.1:2980782-3007699 GCA_008086735.1 Cheirogaleus medius
AAAAAAAGACCATCCTCAGCAACATAACAAGACCCTATCTTTACATAAAATTTGAAAACTTAGCCAGGCCTGGTGGTGCATGCCTGTAGTCCCAGCTACTCCAGAGGCGGAGACAGGATTGCTTGAACCCAGGAGTTCAAGGCCCAGTGAGCTATGATCATGCCACTGCACTCCAGCCTGGAGGACAGAGCAAGACATTGTCTCAAAAAAATAAAAAAAAAACTGAGTGCCAGCAGATAACAAGCACACCACATTCTCAATGCAGAGGTTAAAGTGTGTAAACTCATCCTAAATTGCTTTACATTTTCTTATTTATGAATCCTCTGCTGAAGCATCTTGTCCACTGGCAGGGATGTGTGACTGGCCACATTTTCCTTACTTACGTGCTCTTAAAACCAATTCTTACAGAGATACAAATGCCTCACGTTTTACACTGACAAAATCCACATGGAACAGTCTCCATATGGTACTCACATCAAGGCTGAATGAAAACTTGTCAGCAGGCTGCAAGTCCTTTCCACGGCATTTATGAAAATAAAGACTGTACAGGCCTTCTTGGTCATCAGTGCTGATATTAAAGAAAAACTGAAAGTAAAGGCAAAAAACATTAAAGGGTACTTAAATCTTCAGCTATATTTTTAAATTTTAGAAATAAATGGTGATCTACAGCCATACCACACCCTGAACGCGCCCGATCTCATCTGATCTCGGAAGCTAAGCAGGGTCAGACCTGGTTAGTACTTGGATGGGAGAAATAAACTGTAAATTTTACTGGACAGAAGAAAATAAAAATAGACTAATTAAATTAATTAAATTCTCCCAGAGCAGAGTTTAAATATGTTTTCCTATTCTATGATCTATCTGATATTTTGCTAAAACTATTTTCAAGCATACAGAACAGCTGACAGAATTGTATAGTGAACAACTATATACCCACTACTTAGCTTCTACAATTAACATTTTACTATACTTGCTTAAACACAAATCTATCCATCTGTGATGGTTTTTTGCAAATGTCTGCAAAGATAACCTAAGATGCAGCTATCTAGTTTTCAAGCCAACATCTTATTCTGCTCTTTGGGTATAAAATACCCTTGGCTGGGCAGGGTGGTTCATGCCTATAATTCCAGCACTTTGGGAGGCCAAGGCGGGAGGATCCTTTGAGCCCAGGAGTTCAAGATGAGCCTGGACAACATAGTGAGACCCTATCTCTACAATTTTTTTTTTTTTAATTAGCTAGGCATGGTGGCGTGTGCCTGTAGTTTCACCTATTTGGGAGGATGAGGCAGGAGGATCGCTTGAGCCCAGGAGATTGAGGCTGCAGGGAGCTATGATCATGCCACTGCACTCCAACCTGGGTGACACGGCAAGGCCCTATCTCAGAACGAATGAATGAACGAATGAATAAAGTGAGGGAAGGAAGACAGGAAAGCACATTTTGTATTTTCTCAAGTAGGCAGTAAAGCCTTAGAGTCAAACAAACCTGGATCTGAATCCCCCCCTTAGACAAGTTATTTCAGCTCTATAAGCCTCAGTTTCCTCATCTGTAAAAGGGGAATAATATCAGCACTTACTTCACAGAGTTGCTGGGAGGATGAACTGAGATGACGGATAAGCACTTAGCACAGTGCCTGGCTATGGAGTCCAGTCGTCTCCATAATTACTGGGGAGCCTATTATTATAGGCCAGGCTCAAGATTAGCAGTTTCATACACATCAGTAATAAAAGACACAAAACCCATGCCCTTAAGGCCACCTGCTATAGAGGGGGAGACAGACGATAAATATGATAAATGAGCACAGCATACAGCACGTTAGAAGGGATAAGTGCTCAGGGAAAAGAGCAAGACGAGGAGGAATGGGAGTGGGCTACACTGAAAATAGGGTGATCAGGGGAAGTTTTGTTGAGAAGGTGACATTTGAGCAAAGATGAAAGATTCTTGGAAACAAGCATTCCTGCCTGTGGGAACAGCCAGTGCAGAGCCTAAAGCCTGATCTTTTCGAGGAAGAGCAAGGTGGCCTGTGTGTGGGGCAGAGTAAGCAAGGAGAAAAACAGCAGGAGCTGAGGTCACAGAGACAACAGAGACCAGAGCATGTGGTCCTTGCAGGCCAGTGGGAAGACTTGAGCTTTTACTCTGAGACAGACGGAAAGCTGGTGGAGGATTCTGAGCAAGTGAGCACCTTGCAAGCTCTCAATAACTGTTAGCTATTAATATCAATGGTGATGAGAATGATGGTTACTAAACTTAAAGAACACATAGAAATTGTTAGGCAAAATGATCTATGGTGAAAGAAATCAGAACAGTGGTTGCAGGGGTGGAGGGACTTTCTGAGAAGATAAAAACATAGAGAATCTTGATGGATTACATGGATACATGCATTTGTCAAAACTGATCAAAATGATCAAACTGTACACTTCAGACCTGTACATTTCACTGTAAGCAAAGTATACCTCAATTAGTATAATAAAAACTGGTTAGAAAAGAGGCAGTGATTCTTACAAGTTAATAATAAAACACTATGTGTACAATGCTTTACAAAGTACTTTTACTAAAAAAAAAAAAAAAAAACTCATAAGAATCCTATGAGATGGGTCTCATATTTTTTACTTTTGGATGATTACACAGTGAGATTCAGAAATTAAGGGAATTGTCCCCAAAGTCACCCAGCTAGTAAGTGGGTTCTGAGGTCCAGTCCAATATCTTGTCCCCATATATAAGCAGTGATGCTTCCAAAAACACTCTGTGCAATTAATAACTGTGACAGCTGGGCAGGTCACTCAAGGCCTCTGAGTCTCAATGAACTCATCTCTAAAATTCATCACCCTAAATCATCACCAAAGGTCCTTTCTGGTGTAGGATGCTATGTTTCTGGCACACTCTAAATGGGACACAGCATGGGCTCAAAGAGGCAGAGGGTTCATAGGAATAGCCTGGCAGAACTGGATTGGGACCTGAGCCTTGCCATTTATACTGGACATTCACAAAGTTATTCATTCTCAGAGACTTATGATTTGATAAGTGGGTGGGTAATAATATCCGCTTTGTAGGTTTGTACAGAGAAAGCTACTGCATTCAAGTGACTGATACATGGTATGTATGCCTAAGTTATTATTCCTAAATTCAAAATTCCTTTTAAAAATTACTCTTTTACATGATAGAGATAAATTCTATGAAGAGAATACATACCTGAAATGAAACTGCCCCATCATTATTATGAATAGAAAAGGAGTTCTCTCCCCTTGCCTAAAATGACATAACAATCTGTTTAAGAATGGTACTGGCAAAAAAAAAGTATGTTAATTAAAATTAAACTAATTTAAAAACCAAAACCACCCTTGCTCTTTCTTAAACCCTAAATTTACTGACCTTCAAAAGCTCTCTGAAAATAAAATTCCCTATCCTTTCAAGATATTTGAAATCCCCTTTCACAGAGAATGGTCGTTCTTCACCTATTTCCTTTCTTCAGCTGTCTCTTCTCCCTCTCTGGTAACATTCTACCTCCAATCCTCCGCCCCAGAATCTTCCTGCTGGAGTGCTTCTCTGCTCTTGAAGCTTCAGCAAGACTAAGGATGCTGAGCCAGGCCACATTCTGACATCACCTGAACTCTATTCCTGACTTCAAATGACCAAAATATTGCGCTTTGTAATGGACTAATACTAAGCAATGAAAAGAAACAAACTATTAATACACTGACAAAATCCACATATAGTAAATACATTGTGGATGAACTCAAAGTAATTATGCTGAATAAAAGAAGAATAAAGAACTAGGCATAAATCATTGATACAAAGTTCTATAAAACTATACTATAGTGACAGATCAGTGGTTACTTGGGGATGAGAGGATTATAAAGAGGCAGGAGAAACTTGTTGGGTGATATACATTCACTATCTTGACTGATAATCAAATATCAAATTGTCACTTTAAGCATGTGCAATTCATTGTATGTCAATTATATCTCAACAAAGTTGTTAAAACAAAACATTGCCATTTAGATGTCTCCTTCACTGAAAAATCAAGATATTTCAAACCAAAACTTTCCCAATTTTCCCACTTCTGCACTTCTACCACCCTCTCCTCTGCTCTTCTCTCCCCTTCCACCAGCCTAATTGGCCTCCCAGAGGGTCCCTTATTTTAAATCCCAAGGCTTGGCACTAGGGCAAATACTCATCACCTAAATCTGTATTATCACAATAGTGTCCTGGTCCCTCTCATGTTACTCTCTCCCTCTTCAAGGCTACCCCACACATTACTGTCAGAATGATGGTCTTTAATAAACACTATTTGTATCACATTCTTTCCTGATCAAGAACTCATGACAACTTCCTATTACCTGCGCATCAATTTCCTCTACCGTCTGGCCCTATATTATCTAAGATCTCTCTCTCTGCTCCCAAATATGTACCTTTTACTTCAAACAGGCCAGTGCCCAGAATTTGTCATGCACATTCCCACCGTCTAGCCTTTGCTTATGATATTCTTCGTCCCCTTCCTTCTCATCTCTGAACAAACTCCAAGCTCAGCCCTGGTGACACATTCCTCCAGAGGGCTCTCTAGATGGCTTGGTTTCTCCCTCCCCAACCACCGACTATAGCACATAAGTGCTGTGCAACTTAGTACTCAATTTTCCTCTGAAATTGTTTTCAGTATGTCAACGCTATCTTCCTAAACAGAAGACAACTCCTTATAGATTAGGCATGTACATATATACAGTTGGCCTCTGTAATGAGGGCCCTGTATCTGTTGATTAAAGCAACTGTGAATCAAAAATATTTTTAAATAAATAATGCAAATTAAAAACAATAGAATCTAACAAATATTTATATAGCATTTATATTGTATTAGGTATTATAATCTAGAGATTATTTAAAGTAAACAGGAGAATGGGTGTAGGTTACATGCAAATACTATACCATTTTATATAAGGGACTTGAGCACTTGATTTCAGTATCCAGTATCCAAGGGATGACTGTATATGTATGTGTGTGAGCATGCATATATGTATATATTCATATATAAATACAACACACACACACACACATATATGTGCATATCCAAAAACACTGAGCGCAGTGGGTGGTTAGTTCTTACCTTTGGATCCACTGTACTTCTTTTAGACTTTCCACTGTCTAGGAGCAGACACATTTGAAAGATATTACTGCATAATTCAACAGTATATATACACACATATACATACACATACATACACTGTTTTATATATAATAGTATCATTTTATGAGGCTCCAGATTATCTAATATCAAATAATTAAAACAAACAAAAAAAATCTATGGACTACCACATCCTCAGGTCCCAAGACATAATTCTTGAGCTGTAGAAGCAGTAAATCAGAAATTATTAATATATTTTAAATGGTATCTAGTAAATGATAGTAGCACCAGCAGGGAAACTCATTTCTGAATCTCGTGTATGGCATTGCCAGAGGTGCCACATGGGATGGCTTTCCTTCCTAAGTCATCACATTTGAAAACAGATAACTTTTTAAAAACATATAATGTATGAAAATTATTTACACACATGGAAAAAGTAATAGCAAATAATATTAGCATAATGCATTTTTTACCCACAGCAAGGAGTGTTAAGATTGCTAATGGCGGCCGGGCGCGGTGGCTCACGCCTGTAATCCTAGCACTATGGGAGGCCGAGGCGGGTGGATAGCTCAAGGTCAGGAGTTCGAAACCAGCCTGACCAAGAGCGAGACCCCATCTCTAAAAAAAAAAAAAAAAAAAAAAAAAAAAAAAAAAAAAAGATTGCTAATGGCTTCTTTCATGGAACAGAGTGAGTATCTATCCCTTATTTTTACATAAGATACTCTTCACAGAGAACACAGGATTTCAAGTTCCCTGCAGGAAGGGAGAAAGTTTCAGAATAAAAAGAAAGAAAAGACTATTTTCTGCCTAGGAAATGGTTATGAGAGCACAAGGAACCTGGACAAGAAGGAGATGGTGCACAGACATTAAAATGCACACCATCACACAAATGTAATATTTCTGTATGACATTTAATTGAGGTCAGGTTTTGACAAACTGAGAAGAAATTGTATAAATAATTCAGTAAATACAGTAAGTCATAAATTATCTTTAAAGAGCTCATATAAATCATTAGATGGACCTGTCAGTTAATAAAAGAGGTAATAAATATAAATTGATTAATCAACATATAGCAAAAAAAATGCAGCCTCTGTAATAAGAGTAAATATAAGAACAGGAATACCTTTTTTGCCTTTCATTTTAGAATTTTGCTCAGAAAAGAAAATACCCAGTATTGGCTAGGACATGGTGATGTGTACACTATTCCTATATATTTCTGATAGGAGTATAAATTCACACAACTCATTTGGAAAGGAATTTGAACATATATGTATCAATATTCTCAAAAGCATTCATATCCTTTGAACCAGAAATTCTAATTCTGTGAGCCCATGCTAAAATAAGTTCTCTATATGAAAAAGTTCTATGCATAAAAAGTCCAATGGAGCAATATTCACAATAGCATAAAAATGGAAATGTGTCTCCTTAAGCAAATTACAGTAGACACTAAACAGGATATTTGAGACGTATGAAATAGGTTAAAGTTAAGTAAATAGGCATGCATATAAAATTATAAACATGACTGTGAATTTTAAAAATCAAATGTTCTAGACTTATGAAATAAGCTTATAAGAAAACATAAATCACCAAACTTCTAACACTGGGAATAAAGAGAAATGACTGTTCTTTTCCCAACTTCTCTGTATTTTCCATATTTTTCTTTAATGTTTACATGTTTTTGTATAGCCTCCAAAATAAAATAATGATAAGACACAGAACATGTCTGTTTTTACTTAGGAACAAAAAAGGATCTACAAAGCAGGGTATGAAAAGTAAACGCTAGTTTCCACCTTATATAATAGTTTACCTTGATTTTTCTCAGTCTGGTTGCCTGCTGAAACAGGGATAACATTGGGCTGCTGGCTCTGACCGAGGACTTTCTCATCCTTGCTGAAGATGATCTTTGGTAACTGGGTGCCAGCTTCTGGTGGAGACCTTATTCTTACTCTGCATTCAAATAACACAGAAGGAAAAAAGTTCAAAGCAGTGCTCCTGGTCATTTATTAAGTGCTGCATGCTAGGCATTGTGTTAAGCTCGTTAGTCCTTACGATGTTCTACAGTGTAGATTCTATTACCCACATTTTACAGATGCTGAAACTGAGGCTCAGAAAAGGTAAAAACTTGCCTAAGGGCACCAAGCTAGGAAGTGGCTGGTAGAAGATCCAGGCAGCCTCACTCTAAAGCCTAAGTTCTCCGCAACCACACAATTCTGCTGTACATATTTTCCCCCAAGTATCTTAAAATGTTCAGCAAATTGATGCACAAGGGAAATGGAACAAGAGGCAAGAAACCAGTAAGACATTAAAGTGAAGTCTCGGGGATCATGAGAAGGGCAGTGGGCCCTATCTGTTGCCTGCCTAACATCCATGTCTGCCTTTCTCCTTCTTAACAGACGGAACTTTGTTTACCCTATCTCACCCCAGGAGGGGCCAGTGACAGCTTCCATGCGTGAGTGAACATGCGCCCTAAACTGGCATGTTCAGGCACACCTCATCCTGACTAGGGGAGGAGCCTTCTCCCTTTCCCGCGGCTAGACACGCACGAACGAGGAACAAGAGCCATCTGGTGATGGCTGGTGAAATCTGCCTGAGGAAGAGGCTAACACGGAGGGGGGCAGAGCAGAGAGATGAAAGGCACTTGAGTCCCTCATAGCAGTAAGCCACTGCTGACCTGCCTCTCACCTGGAACCCTCCTGTCCCACCTCGGCTAGGTGAGGTGATCAATGTCTTCACTGTTTAAGCCAGTCTAAGTCAAGTCTTTTGTTGCTGTTAAAAAAAAAGCAGCTTAACTAATATAAGACACTGTCAGATTAATTTTCGTAAATAAAAAAAGATGTTATCATGAAGAATATAAAGTTAGAGTCTACAACGGTTTTATGGGAAAGCACTTTTTTTATTTAGATGCTTCTTCATTAGTCTTCCTACCTCCAATCTTGTTCATCTCAAATCCATGCTCTTCTGGGCTGCTAGTGGTCTGTCTCAAAAGCAAGTCTGAGCACACTATTCCTAGTTTAAAACCTGTCAGGCTCCCTTAGAAATTACACATCAGGGACCTATCAAGTGGCCAGGTAAATGCCAGAAATCCTCGCCAACAATCTTATGAGGCAGATACTATCATTGAGGTAGGTGGGGACACTGAGGCCCAGAGTCACACAGCTGCTGCATGGCAGAAGCCATTGTTTGAATCCAGTCCTATTTCTTACCATGTTCCCTTCCAACTGTATTCTCAATAACGCACCCAGCTTACTGAACAAACCATGCTATTTCATGCCACACTGCCTTGGCAGGGACTGTTCCCTCTGTCTGCAATGCTCTTCCCTTTCATCTGGTAAAAGCCTGTTCCATAGAAGGCTGCTTAGGCCAACTCTTGTCTGAAGCCTTCCCTTCTATTAATACAATCCGTGAGTTTTCTTCCCCATCACTTCTCTGCTCGGCTGTGATCATCTGTATTGCTGTCCTGTCTCCCTCACTCATCTATACAAACCCCTCAAGGACAGAACCTCTGTCTCCCTCACCTTGTCACCTGAATCTCCAGCATTCAATCAGTATTTGGCACAGGGCAGACACCCAAGGAATGTTACTGTACAACAAATTCTCCCCAACTCTACTCTAGGACTGAACTGAAGGAACATTAGAATTACTTACTCACTTCTGGAGATGTCTAGGATTAGAAGGGTGACAGAGGCAGACTGTTTCTTTAAAATACAGTAATTCACATCTTCATCCTGAGAAAGGAAGAACCAATTGTATATTATCTTATTTCTTCACACGAGAACAAGAACAGAAAAGTTTCAGGAACAAGGCAAATGAGTGGCTCAACCTCCATTCCAAACAGTAAACCACCTGTGGGTGCTCAGAAATGCTTGGCAGTCAAAGCAGCCACTACCTCGAGGAAATGGCACTGCAAGAAGTAGGGTGTTCCCACTCAGAGGCTTGGGCTCAAGTGAAGACAGTGATCAGGTCATGCATTTAATACTCACCAGGTAAGAAGAAAAGCCATCATTCTTTGTACGGTCTAGGCTGAATCCAACCTAAAAGAGAGCAGAGAATAGAAATAACTTTCCTACTCAGAGCGGAAAAGGTGATTCTTCTGGCCTGGCTTCCTCTCAGTTTTCTTAGCATTCATTTTGCATTTACCTGCTCAAGTAAAATCACTGACTACTAAAATTATTCAAGAATTGCAACTTAAGTGTTAAAAGTAAAACTATCTATCTGATGTCTAATATATAATCTGGTACTTACAAGTTTACTTTTCTCCTTATTCTGATACTTTATATTTAGGCACTGGGGTTGGAAGGTGACTCTGTCAACTAAACTAAAAGAATAAACCACTTTATCTCATTAAAAGGTACTTACAGTGGTATCCTTGTCTCCTTCAGGCTCTTTCACTGACAGGCTGCTGACGTTAACCACCATGTACCCATCCTTGAAGAACCCAAAGGTGTTCAGATGAACTTTATGCCTCACATCATCCTAAAGAGATTTGTAGTAGTGAAATTAGCAATATGGAAAAATTAACTTTTGATTAATTAACCTATTCATTTGCTTGAAAAACTATGGTACCTGGTGTCCTGCTAGCCAGGCAATATTTTCACATGCTTAATTATATACATAGCTATAGTAATTATCTTTCTCCAAAAGCTGAAGACAACACATCAGAAATTCAAAAAATATCAATATTTTAAGTGAAGGAATCACACAATGGAGTCAATTCACTCTAGTACATTTGTGTGGGTTCTAGGGTCAAACTTGGTGGTCAGCTGGAATGTGAACTCCAAGGCAGGAGGAACCATGATTCATTCATATCTGTAGCCTTCCTGACAGTACAATGCCTGGCATCCAGTAGGCACTCAAAACATGTTGGGGGCTAGGCAGGAAGGAAAGGAGTGGCCAACGCTGCTCCAAGAATATGTTCATTTATACAAATCTTCTTATCAGTTTGTCTGTACCAGGCTCCTCCCTTCACCTTACAGGATGAAGAGTGGTACCTGCACAATAATTTTCCAGCAATAATTTAATTGTTTAAAAAGTTCATTTACAACTAAAAAGGATACAGTATACAATAGGTTTTCAAGGAACAAAGCCTTATGCAAGAGGAATCTCAGGAACCAGTCACAGGGAGACAGAAGCTTTTGGATACATGACAATCTTGAGCTTTTTTTTTTTTTTTGAGACATGGTCTCGCTTTGTTGCCCAGGCTAGAGTGCCGTGGTGTCAACCTAGCTCACGGCAACCTCAAACTCCTGGGCTCAAGTGATCCTCCTGCCTCAACCTCCCGAGTAGCTGGGACTATAGGCATGAGCCACGACACTCGGCTGCTGAGCTTTGATAAAACTGCATCAAGTGGGCAGATGGCTATCCCACCTGTGTGATACTGTCTCAACATCAAGATTCCAATCTCAACTATGTCAACACATTGTAAGGCCAACAGAACAATGGTGCTAGTGAATACTTACTTCTAAGACTGGAGTTCCACAGAGATACTTTTTATTGTGTAAAGTTGAGTTTTATATTGAGATTTATTTGCCTAAATTTGAACACCTTTAATAAGTATGCAGTTACTTTGTGTGAAGGGTAATTTTTTATTTCTAGACTTGGGATTTCCTGGGCATCAGAGGTGGTTTAATGGCAAACACCAAAGGCCTGTGAGGAGAGGCTGCAGATCAGATCTTCAGCAGGAACAATATGAACTCCATCCCTTCCCCTCGCCCACAGAGCTACAACACATTGTATCGCCACTAGGAGGATTTTACTTCCTAGCCCTTTCTTCCATTGAAGGAACATAGCTTTTTGAGCATCCTAGATTATGGGCTGAGGAGGAGAGGGACACAGTTCCAATGTGCCCATCTGCTTGGGCCAAAGGCTTTGGTCCCGGTTTTCCCTCAACACCTGTTAAAAATCCAAGGCTCTAGGGTCCAAGTTCCTGAAATGTCTCAGGGCAGCCTGGCTTCCCTGCTCTTTTACCTGCCGGAATTTCAGCTCCTTCTTCCCTTTTTTTGGTCCCTGGGAATTTCCCTTATTTCCTAGGAGCTCAGCTGTGCATTGAAAGCATGTTTGCTGGACTTGCACTGCTTAGTGGGATGGAGCAGCTTGCAGCAAACCAGCACTCTCACAGAGAACATCTAGAAAAGCCAGATAAGTGGACAAAGGTTATCTGCCAAAGGCAATGGAGAGCTGGCAGATGGTAAAAAACAGAAATGCTAAGGCTCACAGCCTTTCTTGGGATTCTCTGAGAGAGTTAAGCCCTATGGAAAATGATTTAACTATATTCCCAATTCTCCCATGGATGGTACGTGGCCACTACCATCCTAGATGCACAGGAGAGAAACTACTTCAACTACATACAGGGGGTTCCTTAGCACATGAGGGCTTAATTCTCTGGCAGAATCCCCAGCTGAGCAGGGCTGCAGGGAGAATGAAGAACATGTAACTCCTGCCACATACAACATGGGTGAATCACACAGATATAACACTGAGCAATCGAGCCATATTCATGCAGACCAAATTCAAATGCAGGAGGGAATCCTCTATAGTGATAGAGGTCATGATAGTAATTAACTCTTGGGAGAAAGGGACTTTCGTGTCACTTGAGGGAAGGGGAGGCTAAAGGAGCTTCCGGAGGGGCTTAGTAATGGTTTCCTGCTGGCTTCGAGAGTGTGTTTCCACCGTAGAATAGCACTGAGTTGTATGTTCATGAGTAATTTTTAGAATGTACTTTATACTTCAATAAAATTTAAATTTTAAAAGTATGCTTCTTCTAATTTATCCAGCATGTAGATGCTTTGTAGCAGAACGGATTATACTCATTAGGGTTTTTTTTGTGTGAGAAAATGTTTAAATTACAACCTTATAGCAGTTCTCCCCCCGACACACATAAACAGTACATTCCTTTACTATTTTTTCTTACCTTCATATCATCATTTCATGTGATGAAACAATGTCATTAAAATGAGTTTTTGAAGAATATTATAAACAATAAGGGCCTGGCCTGGTGGCTCTCACCTGTAAATCCCAGCACTTTGGGAGGCCGGGGCAGGAGATCAATTGAGGCCAGGAAGGAGTTTGAGACCAGCCTGAGTAACATAGCAACCCCATCTCAACAAAAAAAATTTGTTTTTAATTAGCTGGGTGTAGTGGTATGCACTTATAGTCCCAGTTGCTCAGGTGGCTGAGGTAGGAAGATCACTTGAGCCCAGGAGTTCAAGGTTACAGTGAAGTATGATCATGCCACTATACTCCAGCCTGGTCAACACAGCAAGAACTTGTCTCAGAAACAAAACAAAACCAAAAACAATAATAATGGTATATATCACAACTCCCAGTTTTCAGTACTTTCTACTAACTGGGTTATGTGCCAAGGGCTTTACCTATGATTTCTAATCCTCACTCAGCCCACTGCAGTTAAGAATAGTATCCTCATGACAGGAACGAGACACAAGTTCAGAGGAAAAGTGACTACCCATAACCATGAAGACTATAAACAGTAAAGCTGGGATTTCAACACAGATCTGATATGAAAGCCATTTTCACACTATTGTCTCTTAATATGGGAAAGTAATCATGATATAATATTAAATGCAAAGAGCAGAATCAAAACTATATATAGTAAGATTTGAGTTCTCAAACAGAAAAAAAATTAAAAGGCATATACATTTACCTTTATTTATTTATAAAAGACTTGAAAGAAATTCACCAAACTATGAAAAGGTTAGTGCCAAAGGGATTGTGGAAAATAATTTTACTTTACATTTTTCTGTATTTTCTAAATTTCTAACAATGCTCGCATTAATTTATAATCGGAATAAAAATCAAATGTTACTTGTAAAGAAAGTATTACCATTTGCTAGTAATCTACCTGTAGGAATCTCACCTAACCTGACCCCTACCTCCATTTTAAGTTATAACATCACCATATCAATTAAGATACGTATAGAATTAACTCTGTAAACTAGTCCTTGCTATGCAAGTCACACAGACGTAGAAATCTCGAGACTGGAAGGGAGACACAAGCAAGGAGGGTTCGCCAAAATAGTGTGAGGATGACAACACCAGACACAGCAATGGAGATTTAGTTACATCTTCAATCATTTCCATTGGCACTGACACAGCAGTAAAGTTGGCTGGTTTCACCAAGGATTTCAGAGATTGCAGGCACTTGACTTTGTATTCAGTACTGAGCTAACAGCTTCACATATCAATGTGCATTCTTCTAACAACTCTATTAGGCAAGTGTAATTATGCCCATTTTACAGATGAGGAGACAGAGGGTCAGAAAGTTAAAACTTGCTTAAAATCAGGCCGGGCGCGGTGGCTCACGCCTGTAATCCTAGCACTCTGGGAGGCCGAGGCGGGTGGATAGCTCAAGGTCAGGAGTTCAAAACCAGCCTGACCAAGAGCGAGACCCCGTCTCTACTAAAAATAGAAATACATTAATTGGCCAACTAATAATATATAGAAAAAATTAGCCGGGCATGGTGGCGCATGCCTGTAGTCCCAGCTACTCGGGAGGCTGAGGCAGAAGGATTGCTTGAGCCCAGGAGCTTGAGGTTGCTGTGAGCTAGGCTGACGCCACGGCACTCACCCTAGCCTGGGCAACAAAGTAAGACTCTGTCTCAAAAAAAAAAAAAAAAACTTGCTTAAAATCAAAGGCTAGTAGGTGGCAGTGCCAGTATTCTAACTCATGGTTACTTAAACCCCAAACCTATGCTTTTAACCACCTTGTACTTTTTACAACCAAACAAATGATATATCTTTTGTTTTGTTTTTTAAAACTATTTTAGTTTAGAAAATTTAAGACCAGCATGGTGATGTAATCCCAACACTTTGGGAGGCTGAGGTGGGAGGACTACTGCTTGAGCCCAGGAGTTCAAGACCAGCTTGGACAACATGGTGAGACTTCGCCTCTACAAAAAATTTAAAAATTAGCCTAGCATGGAGGTGTGTGCCCATAGTCCCAGCTACTTAGGAGGCTGAGGCAGGAGGATGGCCTGAGCTCAGGAGTTCGAAGTTACAGTGACCTATGATCAGGCCACTGCACTCCAGCATTGGTGACAGCGAGACCCTGCCTCTGAAAAATAGAAATAAAATGAAAATTTGAAGCTATCAATACATGGTTAATTTTGTTCCTCTATACTCTTCCCCACCTCTGCTTTTAATTATTTAGAAACAAATCCTAGATATCCTATCATTTCATCTACTAATATTTCAGGGTATATCTCTGATAAGGGATTTTAAAAAAAACACAATAACATGGTATATTCTCAATCATAATAAACTGCTTATCAAGTTAATTAAACAAGATTTTTCACCCATGAGAAGTCAAGGTTACAGAACACAAAATATATTAATAGTACTGTTCCACTGTTCCCAGATACATATCTATAAAGCTGGTAGTAAAAACTTATGGTTATTCCTGGCTTTCCTCAAAAACATATCTGAAAGCAGTGGGAACAAAATTGGCCCTGATGCATTTATAATCTTGCAAGTACTGATCCAAATGAGGGAGCAGACAGGCGCGGTGATGCGTGCTGCTAATTCCAGCTACTAGGGAGGCTGAGGAGGGAGAGCTACTTGTGCCCAGGAGTTCAAGACCAGCCTGGGCAACATGAGACCTTGTCTAAAAAATGGAGGATGGGGGTGGGGAGCAAACATTAGTTTGATGGTGATGAAGCAGTGAGAATTAATATATACTTAATTTACCATAGAGGCTCTCAATAGAAAATTCAGCACCAGCAGATTATTCTGTGTGGTATCTTTTGCCATGTAAGTCTTTTTAAATTTTGAAGGAGAAAGCCTATCAACTTTTATTCCTAATAGTATTTTTAAAATGTCTTTTCAAAAACATCTTTCTATATTACAAAGTTATAAAATATTCACTGATATTTTATTCTAAAAGTTTTAGAGCTCTGTTTTCCCATTTTGGTCTTAATCTACCTGAAAGATATTTTTTGTGTATGGTATGAGGCAAGCACTTATTTCCTTTTGTTCCACATGGAAAGCCACTTGCCAATGACTACTTCAGAGCAATCTGCAATCTGCCCTAACCTCTACTGCTCTGCGATGCCACTTCAGTTGCACATTAAGCTTATCAAGAACTAAGTTTCTATCTGTGTTTCCTAACCTGCCCCATCAATCAGCTTGTTGACTCCCACTCCAGTACCAAATGACACTGAGTAAGATAAGAACTGTCTCTTCCTCCTTGTTTAGATTTCTGTTGGCTACTTCGGGACTTTTGGTAACTGGGAGGAAGATCCAGGGAGGCTTCTGGGTACTAATAATATCCTGTTCCCTGACTGGGGTGCTGGTTACATGAGTGTGCTCAATCACAAAAAAATTTCATCAAGACGCACACTTATGGCTGGGCACGGTGGCTCATGCCTGCAATCCTAGCACTCTGCAAGGCCGAGGCCAAGGTGGGAGGAATGCTTGAGGTCAGGAGTTTGAAACCAGCCTGAGCAACAGCAAGACTCCATCTCTACTAAAAATAGAAAAAATTAGCCAGGCGACTAAAAATAGAAAAAAAATCAGCCAGGTGTAGTGGCACATGCCTGTAGTCCCAGCTACTCAGGAGGCTGAGGCAGGAGGATTGCCTGAGCCCAGGAGTTGGAGGTTGCAGTGAGCTATGATGTTGCCACTGCACTCTAGCCAGGGTAAGAGTGAGACCTTGTCTCGGAAAAAAAACAAAAACACCCCATTTAGCACAGTCTCTGCCTTATGGTAGATTCTTTAATAACAAGTAGCTGTAATTTGGTTTCTGTAGAACATTTCATTTTCCCCAAGTAAGCCTAGAACAGTTGTCACTAGATCTGTGGTCTCAACCTTTCTGTGTTTGTACACAGCACAGTCTCATTATACTAGAACTTCAGCAGCATACTTAATAGGAAGGAAAGATTTAAAACAATACTCAGGCTGGGTACAGTGGCTCACGCCTGTAATCCTAGCATTCTGGGAGGCCGAGGCGGGCAGATCGTTTGAGCTCAGGAATTTGAGACCAGCCTGAGCAAGAATGAGACCCCGAGACCCCATCTCTACCAAAAATAGAAAAAATGAGCCGGAATGGTGGCACATGCCTGTAGTCCCAGCTACTCGGGAGGCTGAGGTAGGAGGATCACTTGAGCCCAGGAGTTTGAGGTTGCTGTGAACTAGGCTGATGCCTGGACAACAGAGTTAAACTCTGTCATAAATAAATAAATAAATAAATAAAAAAAACAATACTCAACACCACTAACTACATTCTGAAGTTCCAAGTAGACACGAATTTTGGGAGACACTAGTCAACCCAATGCATATATCCACTCTCTTAATCATTTACATTGAAATATTCTAAGCTTAATTACCATGTTTTTGTTATCATTCTGAAACTAAAGAGATGAAGAAAAGCTATTCAGTAGTCCAGACAATATTTCTTTTTTTTTTTTGAGACAGAGTCTCACTGTGTTGCCTGGGCTAGAGTGAGTGCCATGGCATCAGCCTAGCTCACAGCAACCTCAAACTCCTGGGCTCAAGTGATCCCCTTGCCTCAGCTTCCCGAGTAGCTGGGATTATAGACGCAAGCCGCCACACCTGGTTAATTTTTTTGTGTTTCTATTTTTAGTTGACTGGCTAATTTTTTTCTATTTTTAGTAGAGACAGGGTCTCACTCTTGCTCAGGCTGGTCTCGAACTCCTGACCTCAAGTGATCCTCCTGCCTCAGCCTCCCAGAGTGCTAAGATTACAGGCATGAGCCACCATGCCCAGCCTCAGACAGTATTTCTTGACCCCCAACTTTTGCTATTAGTTAAAAAAAATAATAAACCACATGTAAAGATGCACTGAAAACAAACAAAAAACCCCCCAAAATCTAAACAGCAGTAGAAGGATAGTTATAAAAGTGAAAAAAGAAGAGACAAAACAATCCTTGGAATTTTCCAGGGCTGTTTCATTTGTTTTTTATTTTTTTGGAGACAGGGTCTCACTCTGTCATCCCGGCTGGACTACAGGGGTGCAATCACAGCTCACTGCAGCCTCAATCTCCAGGGCTCAAGCAATCCTTCTGACTCAGCTTTCCAAGTAGCTAGGACTATAGGCACACACCACCATGCCCAGCTAATTTTTAAATTTTTTGTAGAGACAGGGTCTCACTTGTTGCCCAGGCTAGTTTCAAACTCCTGGCCTCAAGTGATCCTCCTGTCTTGGCCTCCCAAAGTACTAGGATCACAGGCTCACGCCTGCCACCATGCCTAGCCAGGGCTGTTTTATTAAGAAACCTCAGTAATCAAATATTTAATTATTCTACACTAGTATTTTCAGAAGAAAGCAAACTGGCATACATGCCACCAAATTGCAGTCACTAAAACAGGCGTGGTATATATGCTGAAGCACAGATGCTTAACAGATACTCGTATTTACCATAGATGAAACCCTGAAATGTCTATATAAAATATCATTTAAAGTGTATATTGAGGTTAAGAGTCTTCCTAATTCAATTATAGCCAGGTCTTGGTATTGAAATAAACTTCATGCAGGACACTATGGCATGCACTTTCTTGTAGTTCCAGCTACTCAAGAAGCTGAGGTAGAAGGATGCTTGAGGGCAGGATTCTGAGGCCAGCCTGGGGAACATAGACTCCAAAACAAACAAACAAATTAACTAACTAACTAACTAAATAAATAAAAATTCCAAGTGCTATGGACTATCCCACTTTGGCACATAAAGATAAGCAGGAAAAATGAAGAGGACCAGATCAATCTATATGTTCACATTATCCAAGCTCAAACAAAATGGAAATCTGCCACCAGACCAATTAATTTAAGAGCAGCATGTGCTCAAGTCCAAATGCCTCATGCTGTTGGTTTAATGTGAGGAAAAGGGGTTATGTTAGTGCGTGATTACACAGAAACTGCCCTTCGCATCCTGTAAAATATGCCACTTAGATAATCCCATCTCCCAACTCAACCCTGCCACCAGGAATGCGAATGCAAGGGTGAGAACACAGGTTTACAATCTGAGGATAAATACACACCTCGCTCTTGCTCCCTTCCCAGCTCTTAAGTCACATTAACGGTAGTATCTCATCTTCCTCCTATTTCTGTCTTCCTAGAGTCCAGTTTGCAGCTGTATCACTGTTGTAAGGCAGTGCCACCAACATCCACCATCACAACCTCTGCCAGCAACGTAGGTGCCAGCTCTTCACTTACCCCACATTTGTCTATCATGTACCTTCTAAATAGCTGGTGGGTCTGGTACCCTCTTTTCCTTCCTTGTCCCACCACTGCCCTACCTTGGCCCCAGTCTCACACCTAGACTACACGTATAACCTGGCTGGTCCCTTGCTTCCAGTTTAGCTCTTCTAATCCAGCTCCCAGAGACATTTATTAATATCTATCTAAAATGTAAATCTTATTTGACCAGTCCTGGCCTAAAAAAACTTCAGTGGTTGCTCAAATGCTGAAGATAGGGATCAAATGCCTCCACATGTATAGAGGCAGCCATACTAAGCATTTCCTCTGCTTTGTGCCTCACTCCACAAACACACTTTAACCTCAGTTTACCCTGCCCTAGTCTTATTCATTCTTCAGGCCTCAGTTTTAACATCACTTCTTCAGAGAACTGGTCCCTTATGCCAAAAACCAGGCAGGTTCCTCACCACACAAAATAAAATCCACACATCCCACCATGGCTCATGTGTCCCTCTTCACCTTCACCTCTTGCCTATCACAGCCCCCAGATCACTCTGCTCCAGCCACATGGGCCTCCATAGACAAGTGAGCACAAGACTGTCCCACACAAGGCCTTTTGCAGCTCTGCTCCTCTAATACTCTCCCCAGAACCTCAAATGCTTGGCTAGTCCTTACAGTCTCTGCTCGAATGTTACCTCTTCAGAGAGGTTCCCTTCAAACAACCCATCTAGAGCAGTCTCCAGCTCCATTTCTCTGCCCAATGCTGTTATTTTTTTATCTATGCCAATCTCAAATTACTTGTGCATTCATGTGTTCAAGAGCTTGCTGTCCATTACCACTAGAATGAAAGCTCCATGTAGGCAAGAGCTTAGTCCTGTTCACTTGCCTCAGCCTGTGTCTGGACCAGTGCCTACCTAGCATATAAAAAAGATACCTAAAGAATATTTGTTGAATTAATAAGAGAGTAGACGGCATATGTTGCAAAGTCATCTAGTAGGCTTAAAATCACTCATTTAAGTCAACAAATATATATTGACAGGTTTTAAGGCAAAATAAAATGTTTCAGGTACATATTCTTTTTTTGTGATTTTCTGCTTTAACTTACCCTTTTCATTTAACATCTTCTGGTCTAGATCCCACCAGCAAGGAGGGCTTCTAATGTGACTAGCCAAAGAGTTATACAGCAATTAATAGCAGTCAAGATTCCAACCTAGATCTATTCCAAAGTCATGCTCTTCCCTGCACTGTTTGTTAAGCTGCTATAAAGTCTTGATTATTTGCGTTATAATATGTGAGTAATTATCATAAAAGTACCCAACCCAAGAGATGCCCAAATTAAAGCATTCAAAACTTTAGTGAGGTACTTCCTGGCCACTAGTTCACATGCAGTGGCTAACTGAAAACTAGAATTATCAGTCACTGAAATGTTTTGTATTTTTAAACACAATTTTAAAACTATATTCAAACAATTTTTGACATAAAATTCACATTAGCTGGGCATAGTGGCACACACTTATAGTCCAGCTGCTTGGGAGGCTGAGGCAAAGATCACTTGAGCCCATGAACTGGAGGCTGTAGTACACTATGATTGCACCTGTGAGTAGCCACTGCATTCCCACCTAGACAACATAGGGAGACCCCATCTCTAAAAAAGAAAAAGAAACGCAGATTATCCCTTTTCATTCCATTAATATAAATTAGAAAATGGCTATTATAATAGTATCAATGGCCATTTAAATATTAACACTTGTTAAAAGTTATGAGTAAAAATAAATGCTTATTGAATAAATGGAAATCATCCATCATCCAGAAATGGCTAAATTACATTCTATATCTTAACTCTAAGAAGTCAAAAAATAACAAAATATTTAAGAAAAATTCTTGTCAACACATGAAATTTTATATTGTACTCAGAATATGGAAGACTATATTTTCTTTGCTGCCCTAAGACCTCCATGGGAGTTAAGACTATGCCTAATAGAACCTAAAAAAGCTTCCTGAGCATATGAATGCCTAAGGAACGATACCTGTTTGCACTTTATATGCATTTATTTTGTCTTGAATACCACACTGGAAAAATATTACAAGATCTACCACACAATAAAATATATAACTTAATCAACAGTCTTATCCTTTGACAATGAACAGCACAATTAAAGATCAGTTTAACTAACAGGCCAGGCGCCATGGCTCACACCTGTAATCCTAGCACTCTGGGAGGCTGAGACGGGTGGATCGTTTGAGCTCAGGAGTTCGAGACCAGCCTGAGCAAGAGCGAGACCCCTGTCTCTACTAAAAATAGAAAGAAAATTAGCTGGACAACTAAAAATACATACAGAAAAAATTAGCCAGGCAGGCATGCCTGTAGTCCCAGCTACTTGGGAGGCTGAGGCAGAAGGATTGCTTAAGCCCAGGAGTTTGAGGTTGCTGTAAGCCAGGCTGACGCCATGGCACTCTAGCCCGGGCAACAGAGTGAGACTCTGTATCAAAAAAAACAAAACAAAAAACCTGACCATGATCAAGTTTCTGGATCCAATTACCAATTTACAGAAAATACAGAGGTTAGATGAACATATTAAACTATACCATGAATAAACCTTCAGCAAAATCTAGTAGGGGGAACTGGGAGGAGTGAGACTCCTTACATTAAGAGACTTAAAAGACATATTAATCAATCACAATGTGAGGACGCTATTTAGATTCTGATTTTTCAAAAATTTTTAAATCCATTTGACCAATGGAAACTTGAACCTGATTTGATATTTGCTGATAATAAGGATTTTTTGTTGTTGTTATAATGGTCTTGTAACTATGTTTTTAAAAGAGCCCTTATTTATTATAGGTATATACCACCAATATATTTATGGATGAAATTATACGATGGCTTTGATTAGCTCTAAAATAATACAGGAAGACAATGACAAATGCTGGCAACAATTTGGAGGAGAAAGGGAACCCTCATAAATTGCTGGTGGGATGTAAAATGGTATAGCCACTTTGAAAAATAGTTTGGCAATTTCTTAAAACACTAAACATAAATCTACCATATGACCCAGCAATTTCATTCCACTCCTGGAATCACCCAAGACAAATGAAAACATATGTCCCCACAAAGATTTGCACATGAACATTTGCAGAACTGTCATTCACGATGGCCAAAAAGTGGAAACAACTCAAATGTCCGTCCACTGGTGAATGGCTAAGCAAAATATGATTAAATCCAAAACAGTGGAATAGTATTCAACAATAAAAAGGAACTCATTACTGATACACGGTACAACATGGATGAACCTAAAAAAAAAAAAGCAACCAGACATAAAAGACCACATGCTATAAGATTCCATTTATATGAAATATCCAGAAAGGACAAATCCATGGAGACAGAAAATAAATTAGTGGCTGCCTGGGGACAGGAGTGGGAATGAGAATTAACTGCAAACCAGCACAAGGGATCTAACGGGGGTGACAGAAATGTTCTATTGCTGGATTGTGGTGACAGTTGTATAACTCAGTAAATATACTATCATTGAATTACACACTTAAAATAGGTGAATTGTATGGTACGTAAATTATACTTCAAAAAAAGTTGTTTTAAAAAGGCAAGGAATATAGAGAAAGGTCAAAAGAAAAGAAACATGATGAGAAGATTGGAAAAACCAGAAGAATGATGTAAAATATAGCACAGAATAAGAAAAGTGAACAAAAAATGAAAGGATTCATTTCTAATTTTAAAAATAATGAGGCCGGGCGTGGTGGCTCCACACCTGTAATCCTAGCACTCTGGGAGGCAGACGCAGGAGGATAGCTCAAGGTCAGGAGTTAGAGACCAGCCTGAGCAAAAACAAGACCCCCGTCTCTACTAAAAATAGAAAGAAATTGATTGGCCAACTAAAAGTATATAGAAAAAATTAGCCAGGCATGGTGGCGCATGCCTGTAGTCCTAGCTACTGAGGCTGAGTCAGAAGGATTCCTTGAGTCTAGGATTTTGAGGTTGCTGTGAGCTAGGCTGATGCCACAGCACTCTAGCCTGGGCAACAGAGTGAGATTCTGTCTCTAAATAAATAAATAATAATAATGAAAAATGAAAACAGGGAAGTGATGTATATGAGCATGGTGCAGAATTAGCCACTGGGTAATGGTTATTGAAGCTGGGTAACAGGTACACGGGAGTACATTATACTATTTTGTCTACCTTGTTAAATTTGAAATTCTCTACAGTAAAGTTTTTTAAAAGATCAATGCATATTCCTGGTACTCAGTGACTTCTTCATGTAATTCTGGCCAGTGTGGTTCTCCAACCTGATTAAGTCTCCTATTTCTCTCAGTCTAAAGCAAAGCAACACAATCTAATGTTGTTGCTCTAACAAGCTCTCTTCAGGTGATTTCCTTGCCCTCCTTGGGAAAGAAGTTAGAGTATTAAATGAAACAATTACAGTACTGATTATGGAATGAGCACCACAGCATTTACTAAACATGTTACAAAGACAGAAAACCATTAAGTAATTTGGCACAACAGAGAGAAATCAATCACCAGAATTATACCGATTCAGTTTGCCCCTACCACTAAGGTTGGTATACTTTTCCACTTATACCCATATTGCCAGCATTTACCTAGTGATGCCACCTGGCATTTTAATTCTAGAAATGTACAAAGAGCACTGGATTGGGAGCCACAAGACATGGTCCTAGTGTGTTCTATTACCAGCTTTGTCTCTAATTTGTAAGTTGTATGAACTCAGGCACATTACTTAATCTAAGACTCAGGATCTTAATCAGTTCTTAACCTGAGGTCATAAACCTGGGGCTGGGACCCATATGTAAGCTTCAGCAGGATTATAAAGCCTCAGAAATTCCAAGAAAGTTTCCCCTACCTATACTTCTCTGGGGGAAGGTTCTACAGCTCTCAGCAGATTCTCAAAAGGAGCCATGATCCTCCTGTGACTGAACCATTTTATAATTTATCATTTATATTTACAAACAACAAATGTTAACAGCCAAAAGTATGGTTGTATGGATCTACCTGGCCAGGCTTTTCAAATCAGATCCTGTATTCTTTAAATTCTACATTAACAAAATACAATGCTTCATGGTTTGCTAAAGCAATGTGGTTTTTACAAGACAAGAACTTTCTACAATCGCACAACTTCTTAGTAAACTATAGTAGGAAAATAATGTACAAGGCTTTGCGTATAACAATTTACTTTTCTATTCCCCAAATATATTAACCTGCTGAACCACCTAAAGGTCCATGTAAGCCTTAGAGAACTTTCAACTGTGAGTTATAAACCAAGATCCAGGGGATCATTCTAGGCCTATCCTAACTCTCTTCCCGAGACAGACAAGGAAGAAAAAGCAAGTCCCCAAGTTAGAAACACGTTTTTAATGCGGGTTTTAAATTCCTAGTCACATATTTCAAATGACACTTGAAATTTCTCTTGGAGTTCCCGCTTTTGGTCCAGAGAACGCCATAAACCAAACCGGGAAACTGAGTCTAAAGTTCCTCGTACCTTCAAACTACCAGGTACAGGACAAGGACATGGAAGAGGGAGACCGCGGACAAGGGAAGTCAGGATAAAAGTTAGAAGTTAGAAGGGCAGTGGAAAAGCAAGTTGCTATAGACGAGGAAACCAGGGAAACCACTAGGGATTGCAAAAACGGCCTCCGGAGTCCTTCGGGGTTATGCCACAGTTCAGCCCCTTCGCCTCCCTCAGCTCGAATCTTCCTGTTCCCATCAGGCGGCCTGAGGACCCCCGCGCCGTCCAGCTCCGCCTTCCCCACAGCCCCCGCCAGACTCCTCGAAGAAAAAGGCCGCAGCCAAATGAGTGGCCCAGTAGCTCAGAGGGCCCCGCTGGGCCAAAGTTGCCGTCCTTCTCGGTAGAGAGGCCTCGGCCTCCGCCCCCTGGCCCGGCCCTGTCCCGCCTTACCTTGAGTGTCAGGTGGTGGACGCGGCCCAGGCTGGGCTCGGCCAGAAGCTGCAGCAGCCCCAGCATCGGGAGCAGCTGGAGTCCCGTGGCCAGCGGAGGACAGCCGGAGCCCGAGAGGCCCATTGGCGCCGAGGCAGCCATGTTTGCTCCAGCATCACCAGCCGCTTCCTCTCCCGCCCACATCCGGGGTTAAAGGGCGGCGGCCGCCGGAAGGGCTTGGGGAGGGGGCGCGGCCGCTGGCTCTGCTGACCCTGTGGTGGTTTTACTGGAGTGTGCGAGCCAAGAAGTCGCCGAGGGGCCTAAGCTGGCCACCGAAGGCCCCTTCTGTTGGCCTCTCCGGTGCGGACTCTCGGTTTAGCCAGAGGAGGTGTGGCCACCCCCCCTGGCAGTTGCTATGACAACGGTGGCCGAGCAGGAACAGCCCCGGGCTCACCTCTGCCTCGTGGAGCTTTGGAAGCGGCCTTGGGCCCCAGGGACCCCTGACCTCAGGGTGGGGATATGCTGTGGCTGCAACACGGTGCTTGGCCGTTGATTGGACTTAAAAATTCACCGAGGGTTGACTCGGCGGAAAATATCTTAAAATTCCTGGCTTGTCATAGGGTCCCTTGGTTTTTTCCAGGCACTTCACCCTCAAATTTCAGGCGCAATGGTTGCAATAATACAATTTATTGAGCCCTTATGAGGCAATTTGTTAAGCCTTTTGTTGCATTTAATCCTGGAACAATCTGATTCGAGATAGGAGGTAGGTATTATATTTATCCCCACTTTACAGGTAAGCAAACTGAGGCTTTTGAGAAATTAAGTAATTTATTCCAGGTTGAGCCCGGAATCACATGAAAGCTCTTAACTACTGTGTTACATTGCCTCTTGCTATTTCATCTGACCACTGAATTCTGAGTCTTAACATTTTCCTCTTAATTCTGCGTGGAAATTGTCTTTGCTTCTAATCTTTACAACTTATAGGAACCTTTTTAATGGAAAGATTCAATAGTGGATGGGTCCCCTCCTACTCATCATTCTTTATCAAGGAGTTGTAGAAGAATATGTTTATCAAAATTGCCGATAGACTAGCCAAGTTTATTTAGTTTTTAGAATCTATTTTAGCTTGCCACACAAGTAATTCATGCTTTTTCCGTGTAATCATTTAAGCAAAGGAGGAGAAAATAAAAACCATCAGGAATCCCAGTACCAATTAACTGTCAGTGTCCTAGTGTGTTTTATGACAGAGGCAGATTCTTAAAAGTTTTTAACTAGAACTAGGAACTAAAATTAACATGATATATTTTAATGGTGCCAAAGTCCTACACTCAGTTTTAAAATCAATTGGAAAGTACAGAATGGGGAACGGGGAGGGTCTTAGATTTTTTTAATTGTGTGCAACCTTAATAAAAGGCACAAAGCTATGAATTCTTCCCGTGACTCAAAAGCCAGTACAAGTTCTGTCACACTCTCTGCAAGAGCAAAAGTAGGGCACCAAGATAAGCCAGGAAGATTGTAGTTTATCCTAAAATACCTGCGATGATCACTTAAGGGAAAAGCAATGATTACTAGTTGGTGGAGAATATCCCCTTTCTTCCCCACCCTCTGCCGTGTATTGCAAATATGTAATCTTACATGTTTAAACAGAATTTTCATGATTCTACTACCCCCTTTTACAGATAAACTGAGAATAAGAAACTATAATTATTATTTTGTGAATCCACATAGGGAGATAATAGATTTATTTACTGAGCTATTAAAAATGTCACGTATTCTGTTAAGTATTTTATCTCATTTAACATCACAAAGACCTTATTTATAAATGCTCCAGCTGGAGCTCTCATCCAGGGCCCTGCCCACAAAGCCAGCACATAATCTCTGTCCTGCATTGTTGTAAAGAAAAAACATTTGTGTATTAGGCTGGCAGGATCCTTAGATAATCAGGAGATCCATCCACCTTATTTAACAGATAAAGAAACAAATCCAGGGAACTTAAACAACTTGCTCAGTATCACACAACTAGTTGGGTAATTTGCAGCAAGCATCTTTAAAACCAGAACTGGAACGTTAGCTGCTTCAGAATTGGATCTGTGCTTCTTGGACTATATAGCATATGGCTTTCTAATTCTTACCATTTTTTTTTTTTTTGGAGGCGGACTGAGACTTTAGAGTGCTGTGGCATCAGCCTAGCTCACAGCAACCTTAAACTCCTGGGCTCAAGCAATCCTTCACCTCAACCTCCTGAGTAGCTGGGACTACAGGCACATGCCACCATGCCCGGCTAATTTTGTCTATTTTTAGTTGTTTGGCTAATTTTCTTTCTATTTTTAGTAGAGATGGGGTCTCACTCTTGCTCAGGCTGGTCTCGAACTCCTGAGCTCAAGCAATCCTCTGGTCTCGGCCTCCCAGAGTGCTAGGATTACCGGGCCCCATTTCAATTTTTTAAAATAGATAAAAATCCAGAGTCTGAGTAACCAATGTATTTCAAACAAAATGTTAGAGAAACTTTCAGAAAGCCTTTTAAAAGTTAGCAATATCAAAGAACATAGTAAGAATGTAAAATAAGTGATATTTCCTTTTAGGTATCAAGAGGAAATACTAAAGACAGTGAATCCTCACTTCAGTATGAAACTAAATGTTAAAGAGAAAGGTGATTTTTAAGTGCAATTTCATTTTTTAAAAGCAGTTTGCGCTGAGGTGGGCGGATCGCTCAAGGTCAGGAGTTCGAAACCAGAGTGAGACCCC
>VBSM01002356.1:3021401-3036613 GCA_008086735.1 Cheirogaleus medius
TTAATTTGTTTCTATTTTTAGTAGAGACAAGGTCTCACTCTTGCTCAGGCTGGTCTCAAACTTCTGACCTTGAGCAATCCTCCTGCCTCGGCCTCCCAGAGTGCTAGGATAATAGGGCGAGCCACCACCCCCGGCTGTCTGGCTAATTTTTTTCTATTTTTAGTAGAAATAGGGTCTTACTCTTGGTCAGGCTGGTCTCAAACTCCTGAGCTCAAATGATCCACCCACCTCAGCCTCCCAGAGTGCTAGAATTACAGATGTGAGCCACCGCGCCTGGCCTGAATTTTTAAATTTAAATTTTACTTAGCCTTAAAAATAGGCTATCTATTTGCATGTTCGATTTTTTAAAAGATGGTAAGGTGTGCACGAAAAGTCTCCGTGTCATCCTGGGACAGATTTAGTTCTCCGTCATTGCCATTTTGGCACAAGGTATGGTCGTGGGAAATAATTATGACTTTGAATATAAAAGAGGAAAACAAATGAAATGATAAAATTACATTATACTAAATAAGAGATACAGATACAATGAGTGTGCTTGAGACTTACATATTTCACCCACAGTATGTTTTTTTGAGCATCTAGTAAGTGCCAAGATGTGGTTCTTGCTCTCAAGTGCTTTATAGTCTGATAGGGGTGCAGAAATTACAGCACAATTTGATGAGGACTAAGGTAGGGTAAGTACATGGAAACCTGTACACAGGAGTGTAACTCAGCTGGGGAAGAAGTGGCATCCAAGTGGAGTCCTGAAGGATTAGGGAGTTGTACAGGTGAAGGGGGGATCTGGACAGAGCCCTCCAGGAAGAGGGAGTAAACGGCATGTCCAAAGGCTTGGAAGTGTCAGAGGACACTAGCTCTCAAATGAGCAGATCATGTGATGGGGTCATCACAGGAGCCCGAAAAGGTAGACTGTCACTAAAAACCATGTGAGGACTGTGGCTTTACCTTGAGAGCAGACAAGAGATACCTTTGAACTACTACTGCAAGCAGGTAGCTATGGTGCCCGTGTTTCTGCATGGAGAAAGTTGGACAGGAGCTAGGTAGCTGTGGGCTGCGCTAGACTAATTAGCTGACTGGATAATTTGTGTGGGTTGGTGCAGGGAGCCTTTCTGTGTATCACCCCCCCCCAACATTTTTATATGGGTGGAATTAGGTTAAAAGGAACTGCTAGGGAGCTTTGGATGCCTAAAGAAGGCCTAGCTAGCAACGAACGTCCTGAGAGGTGAGCCAGAGGGTGGGAAGGACAAGGCAGGTTCCCTGCTCTGGCTTGTGGGCTAAATATCAGCTGCAGGTCCTTTTTCCAGTAGCTGGACACAAAACTCAAGCCCACTGTCACTTCATTCTAGTCCTCTCTGTGTCTCTCAGCTGGCACAGCCTTAACAGGGCTATCAGGGTTTGCTCTTCAGCTCTTTTAAGCTAACAGATTTATTGTTTTCAGTATGACTGGAGGTGACTCACACTCACTAAATTCCCAAGACTGTTGAATAGACCAGAATGAAAATGTTAAACTTATAGTGAGAAGTATATTCATGAGGAGACTGGATATTCATATTTGCTGATCTGTACTTTCTCCCCCTGTAGGCTAATCTGTGTGGAAATCTAAATCCTGTACCAAGTTTCTTGGAGAACATAAAATCAGAATAGAATTGGATGAATTTAAGGGCTGATGACAGCAAGCTATAGGAGTGTAAGGCATCTATCTCCTCTAGAGGGATAGGGCTACATGAAGAACAGGATAGGATCTATTTTATAGATGCTACATAGATGATTCCTTTCCTGTTAACCCGTTCTTTCTCTAGGCAGGCTATACTATAGCAGGAGTAATTAATGTTTAGATCTTTTAAATTACAATCTCTATTCAATCCTGTGTGCCTGAGATTACATCCATGGACCTAGATTAGATTTTGGGTGTTCATCATCTCATCCCTTTCAGCATTTCCCAAACTGGCAAGTCTGAGAATCTATAGTTTGTTTGTTTGTTTGTTTATAAGAATCTGTAATCTTAAAAGCTCTCCTGGCTGGGCAAGGTGGCTCATGCCTGTAGTCCCAGCTACTCGGGAGGCTGAGGTGGGAGGATCCTTTGAGCCCAGGAGTTCAAGGTTACAGTGAGGCCACTGCACTACACTGCACTACAGCCTGGGTGACAGAGCAAGGCCCAGTCTCTAGCAAAAAATTTTAAAAGCTCTCCTAAGTAATTTTGATGTGGCTTAGGTAGCACTGTTCAACACTTTTATTCCTTCCCATGCATTCTCATTTTTTGCTCCTTTTTATTCTTTATAACCAATTTTAAATCTAGCAATATTTTGGAGCTACTTCCTTACCCTGTCAGCCACTGACAAACATTTATAACCATTTTAAGGTACTCTTTGTTCCTTATGGCTTTCTAGTTGTGATTTACTCAGGTACCCAGATAAGTCATCATTCATTAATTCATTTGAAAAATATTGACCACTTACTATGTGCCAGGCATTGTTCTAGG
Organism: Cheirogaleus medius; assembly: GCA_008086735.1. Taxonomy (NCBI): domain Eukaryota; kingdom Metazoa; phylum Chordata; class Mammalia; order Primates; family Cheirogaleidae; genus Cheirogaleus; species Cheirogaleus medius. The sequence continues at coordinate 3,023,878 of VBSM01002356.1, forward strand.
CAAAGGGAAATGGCAGTGACCCAAATAGTAAAAAATTTTGCATATATATGTGATCTCCATTTATAGTGTATCAGATAATGATAAATCCTATGGAGAAATATAAGAAAGCGAGAGACTGAGAATAGTGGGACTGGGGTTGATGGGGAGAAGAACAGAAGTTTAGTGCTGTATTTTACAAGATGCGTATTATATATATCTAAGTATCTAATAATATCTTGTAGGTAGTTAAATATATGTATCTGGAGCTCAGGGAAGAGATCCAGGCTGGAGACATAAATTTGTTTATTTCTTTGTTTGTTTTTCTTTGAGACAGTCTCACTCTGTTGCCCAGGCTAGAGTGCATTGGCATCATCATAGCTCACTGCAACATCAAATTCCTGGACTCAAGTGATCCTCCTGCCTCAGCTTCTTTAGTAGCTAGGACTACAGGCATGTGCCACCACACCCAGCTAATTTTTCTATTTTTGGTAGAGATAGGGTCTCGCTTTGTTGCCCAGGCTGGTCTTGGACTCCTGGCCTCAAGTGGTCCTCCCATCTTGGCCTCCAAAAGTGCTAGGATTACAGGCATGAGCCACTGTGCCTGGCCAGGAGATATAAATTTGAATAATCAGAAAAGCTAGAGTTAAAATGGTAACATTCTAAGCTCTTGTCATAGGTATATTCTTTCAAGCACTGTTATTTAACGTTAGAACTCTGTTGCTTAGAACAACTATCATAATATGTTGCCTTTTTGGACAGTGACCGTGCTTTCTGTTTGCTGAAGTGTTTACCTCACTGAGAATCACTGTGTGAAACTTGTTTTAGATTGGGAGGGGTGTAGACTATTAAGAGTTGATTAGTTGGGTAAATTGTTATAAGAGCATAATAAGTGGAGCTTGAAGCTTTGATAGGCTTAGAGTAAAATTAATGTACCAAGTCATAAATGGAAAAATAAAAAGAAATGGCCACTGATGGGCATTCAGTTTTTTATATTAATAGTAATCTGAAATTAATGTCACACATGCATCATTTTAATTGGCTTTTGCAGACAGTCTAATAGTATAGACTATTCCTTTGAAAGCTGCCTGTGAGCTTATTCTGACGTGGAGGTGAACAGAGAAAGTTTAGGATTATTTAATTCACTAATCAACTAATCAACTCTTGTTGACTGAGATTTCTGTTGTACCTGATATTTAATTTTCCTTTTTATCTTTCTCTGAGGAAGTTTCACATTGTTAACACTAGATCACCAAATAAATCAGATTTGGGGCGAACTCTATCTCACATGTGTGACAGCTTCTATTTTGCAGAGATATCCACATCTCCTATCCCAAATGCTCATCTTACAACGCGCCCTTAGGACTCCTCCCACTGAGTGGTGGGAGAAGGCTTATGTCCCTTCCCCTGGGACCTCAAGGGGATACCTTTGTGACTGCCTTGACCAATAGAGTATGGTGAAAGTGATGCCATATGATTTCTGGGGAAGGATCATAAATATGCCATACACTTTTGCCTTGCATCTTTTGAGATACTTACTCTTAGAACCCAGTCTCCATGTTGTTAGGAAGCCCAGACAGCACACATAGAGAGACCATATAGGGACGCCAGCTGTAGAGGTTCATGTTGACAGCCCAACAGTCATAATCTGCTGCCAGCCATGTGAGTAGCCCCCAGAAGTTTAGTTCCCCCAGCCGTAAAGCCTTCTCAGCTGGGGCCCCAGTCATGACAGAGCAGAAACAGATTGTCCCTGTCCAAGTTCCTGACCCATAGTGAAATGGTTGTTTCCCACTAAGTTTTGGGGGTGATTTATTGTACAACAACAGTAACTGGAACAATATGCCTGTATGTTGTATTAGAGAGAAGTAACACTACTGCTTCATTTATTAAAGGACAGGGCTACCATGTGTCCTTTTATTCTATCTTAAAGATAAAATAAGATCATTTTCTCTTTGAAGAAATCCTTAGAATGTGAAATTGAAGAGTTGAGGAACATTCAAGGAGTTTTTTTACCTATTTTCTCTGAAGATGACAGAATAGGAAACTAAGAAACTCTGACATGAAGACATTAAGATTTACTATAAAAAAACACAAATCCTTAAACTGTGTTTGTTCTAAGGTTCTTATCACAAGATTATACACTTTGAATATGGTGATTCTGTGTCATTCTTCATAAAATCTCAAGATTTTTACATTGTTTTTTTCTTTTTTCTATTTATTTTTACATTGTCATAACCACAGAGTCACAAAAAAAGACATTTATTGCAATTTCTTTTATAAGAAGTGATTTTGCCAGTTTCTTCCCTAAATTTCATTTCTTCTTCTTTAATGTATAAGCCATGCAAATCTACTTCAGAAGGGTTGTTTTGAGGAATTTCAAATAAAATGCAAAACTTTCTATAGCTTTAGTTGTGAGATAAAATCACTGTTCTAGAGGCAGTAGATCTGCCTGACTAAAGTTAGGCATATGGATCTATTAATAGTTCTCTCTGCTACTCATGCACTCTGTGTCTTCACTGCCTGAGTAAAAGACTTAGGCTAGATAAGTCTCTGAAAGCTGTTTGTTTTTAAATTCTTTTACATGATTCTTATAAGATTTCTACAATTTAGTCAGTGTGTCATATTGTTCAGGAGCATGGGTTTGGCCAGGCACGGTGGCTCACACGAGTAATCCTGGCACTTTGGGAAAGTGCCACTGAGGTGAGAGGATCACTTGAGGCCAGGAGTTTGAGACCAGCCTGGGCAACATAATGAGATGCTGTCTCTACCAAAAAAAACCCAAAACAAAACAAAACAAAAATTAACCAGCCATAGTGTCATGCAGCTGTAGTCCCTGTTACTTGGGAGGCCAAGTCAGGAGGATCACTTGAGCCCAGCAGTTCAAGGTTACAGTGAGCTATGCTATGATTGTGCTACTGCACTCCAGTCCAGCCTGAGTGACAGAGTGAGACCCTGTCTCAAAAAAAAAAAAGTATGAGTCTGCAGCCAGACTGCTTGGTTCATAGCCTGATATTAACTGAATGATTTTAGACAAGTCATTTAACCTCAGTTCCTTCATCTGGAAAATGGGGATAATGTGATGATATTTCGTCCATGTTTTGAATTCCATGTCAAGAAGAGACTGGATGAGCACTTCCTTGTTAGAGGTATTGTAGAAGTGATCAATGAATTGGGTGTAAATTAGACTGCATGACCCCAGGTCCCTTCAATCCAAGTGTTCTAAGGTAATCTGAGTTCCAGGATCAACTGACACTGAAATATTTGCCCTAAGAGTTCATAATGAACAGAGAATACATCGATGTCAATTACAGTAACTACTATAACTAATACAGTAACTACTTCCAAGGCTAGAAACTCTATTTAGATATTTTATATTTGGTTCCCACAGAGTAGCTCAAAGAAATGCTAATAATGTTAATAGAAGGTTTGTAAAGAGTTTAACAATTCATAAAGTGACACATAAATAGAATCATTAGACACATTCCTTAAGTTGTTAGGCACTCTGTACATAGACTGAATGTCTTGGGTGTGATTCCACAGGCAAAAATACCAGGGGCTATTGCTGAACAAAATCTTTTTGGCTAAGAAACCTGAAAATCTTATTGCTTAATTTATCTTATAAGATTAGCAAGTAAATAACACAGATAAATATCATTCAAGAAAAACTTTAAGTGGTCAAGTTGCTTTGTGTTTTTATTTTTTTCCTTTTTTTTTCTTTTATTTTTCTTCTAAAAAGCATTCTGAAGCAGAATAGGTGGTCAAGTGCTTTGTTTGATAAAAGTATTCAACTGCCTGGTGGAAATGAAAAGCAGAATGATGTGATGGCCTCTTTCTTTACTTTCTGGATTTACTTGGATTATGAAATACCAGTAATTGTCTGAGAAAGTGGGAAATAGCCAATTAGATGGAGGGAAAAAAAACCCTAGAAAGAAGTCGGAAGCAGTTGGGTGGGATAAAGACCATTTCTGATAACTTCAAGCAGATCTTTAAATTGTCATTTGATAATTAAAGACTGAAAACATAAAAGGTTAATTGCACAAATGGGCAAAGGGCACTCTCCATTAACAGTGATCAGTTAGGTGTCACCAGTGTGTGATAGTCTATAAAAAGATCTGTTTATTTAAAAATAAATAATATTTGCTTGAGGTATGGACCCTATCCCGCTGACATGCTTAGAGTGAGGGGGCTGGCTGTTCAATGACTGCAAGTGTAAGCCAAGCTAAAGATTATATGTGTCTTGATTCTTCAGTGTGGCAGAGATCAGAGTAGCTCGAAAGGAGATTAGAGGATACTATATTATATACTATGTACTTGGTAGTCTTTGAATTGTGGGCCAGTTCTAGGGATGAGGCAATCACATGCGACAAAAATAAAAAAAGTAAAGGTAAAAAGAAAGAGTGTAAGATAGGCTATTGTGGGAAGAAGGGTGAGCTCAGGGAAGCTGAATAAAATGCCAAATGCTCAGAATAAAAAGACCCATCTGAGGAATCCTATGGGCATCACTAAGGGATTCTGTCAGGAGAACATTTAAGAACCTAGATTACCTAATACCGAGTGGGGTGGAGCTTGAGCCTGAACAGAAACCCAACAAGGACTTCCCGTCTCAGAGTAAAAGCTAAGTTCAGCTAGTGCTGGTCTCTCCTGCCATGTACTGGCTCTTCCAGCCACTGTGCCTTCTTATCCTTATACACAGTAACCTATTTCCACCTCGGGCTCTGATCTCCTTTGTCCTGGCTCTGCCTTGCCCTCTGCCAGGAAGGCTCCTGCCCCAGGCAGCTTCACATCCTTCAGCCAACCTGAGTGTAGGTTTGCCCTCCTGAGAGCTCTTCCTGCAGCTGTGCACTTAACTGAGCTCTGACAGCACATTCGTGATAGAGGACGACTCTGTTAAGGAAGCAGAACACGGGAAAAGTCTTGATTTTAAAGGCATGATTTATTTCTTATTTGTTTATGTATTTTTTAATAAATAGGCCACATTTGGCCATGGTGCCTAATCCCTCAGTTACCCCATTTTCTTCCCCGGAGACAACCACTCTTGGTAGTTTTCTGTGACTTCTTCCAGAGAGCTATCAAGCATTTATAAATAAATGTCCCCCATCCCATTACAAATGTTAGCATCATCTACACACCTTTTGATACCTTACTTTTACCACTTATAATATCTTGGTGGGCTTTTATTTCTTTGACCGCTTCATTCTTTTTTTTTTTTTTTTTTTTTTTTTTGAGACAGAGTCTTGCTCTGTTGCCTGGGCTAGAGTGCTGTGGCGTCGGCCTAGGTCACAGCAACCTCAAACTCCTGGGCTCAAGTGATCCACCTGCCTTAGCCTCCCAAGTAGTGGGGACTACAGGTATTTGGGGAAGCCTCATTCTTAATGTAAATATTAATTCTTAATTAATGGTTACATATAATTCTGTTGTACAGATAGATTGAAATTTGTTCATGGTCATTTGGATTATTTTTTATATAGTTTTCTATTAAAAATAGCACACTGTAGAAGGAACAGGATTGAAGAGAAAACAAATAGTACAGGCCACATGCAATAGTAAGTACCTATAATTCCAGTACTTTGGGAGGCAGATGCATGAGGATCACTTGAGGCCAGGAGTTTGAGACCAGCCTGGGCAATGTAGTGAGACCCTGTTTCTACAAAAAAATTTAAAAATTAGCTGGGCGTGGTGGCATGTGCCTGTAGTCCCAGGTATTTGGGGGGCAGAGGCAGGAGGGTCACTTGAGCCCAGGAGTTTGAGCAGTGAGTTACAAAGATTGTACCACTGCACTCCAGCCTGGGCAACAAAATAAGACCCTGTCTCTAAAATAAATAAATAAAAATAGAAATAGTACAGATTAATAGTTTGGCATGTGTTATTTTGCGTATGTGTAGGTACATTTGGAAGGTCAATACTGAGAGCTTATGTGTTGCCAAACCGCCCTCCAAAGAGGTTCTTGTGATTTGAGCTCTTCTGTTAGAGTTCCTATGGTCCCATATTCTCCCCACACAGTGTATAATCGGAGGTTTTGATATCTGCTAATCAGGTGGAAAGTGGTATTTTGGTGTAGTTTCAACTTTCATTTCTCTTTTCAAAGTTTAAGAAACATTTTCTGTGAACTATTCATATGCTCTATTCATTTTCTCTCAGGTAGTGATGTAGGATATGAATGTCTAATGCAAAATGACTTCATTTTAGATTTTGGCATAGTGATAACTTACAAAATAGAAGTTAGGTTAAATTTAATCTTCAAGAATGTTTTATTAGAAAACAATTAGACTTAGATAAAGTGTCTCTTTTAATGCCATGCCATTCTGAATTTAGATTGACTACCAAATATGTGTCCCTTTTGTCATACCCTTACTGAAAAAGTATCTTTTAAAATAATAGTTTATAATCATGTAAATCGATATAAAATAGCAGTTATATTTCTAAAAATTTAGTTCTTGATATAAAAAGGAGAGTGCTAAAAAAAAAGGAGAGCACTATTTGTCTGACATTTTTATTCTTGCGGATATTAAGACAAAGTATGTTTTTCTGTACTTTTAGACCTAAAGCCTTATAAACTCATAGTAAATTGTGTATTTCCTCGTTGTAATTATGTAAGATGTGTCTGATTAGTATTCCAAAGAATATGCTTTTTTTCTTTTAATATCGCCTTTACTGGTTCAACCAAACAATATTCTTAACAACAAAAGTAAGATATTCTGTGCTATTTAATGTCGTTCATAAGCAGTATATGTGGGCTGTTTGTGGGTTCTATATTTTAAAATATTTCCATGAAAACTTCAACTTAGCCATTTTCTATGTCCATTTTCCAGGCTAATAGATTTAGTATTTATCAAACTTTCTTTGTGAAGTAGGTTCCATGAGGACAAGGGCTTGTATGTTTTGTTCGGTGCTGTATTAATAGCACCTAGAATACACATAGTAGATACTCAATAAATAAGACAGTTGCCAAACTGAAAACCATCTTGGCTTTTGCCCTTTGACAATACACCAGTTCAGTCTCTTACTTAATTCACGCGACTTCCAAGCAAAGATTTTTTTAAGAGTATGCTTGTGATAGTAAGTGATAAAACAGATTAAGATTATTTTCATTTATTGTCACGGAAGTGGCGAATAAAAGCAGATTGGTTCTTCAAAGAAAATACACAAATGGCTAACAAACACTTGAAAAGATGCTGAGCATCATTACTCATTTGGGAAATGCAAATCAAACCCACAATGAGATACTACTTCATACCCACTAGGATGACTAGAATCAGAAAAGTGTAGGGGAATAGCAAGTGTCGGGGAGAATGTGGAGAAATTAGAACACTTGTACACTGCTGGTGAGAATAGAAAATGGCTCGGCCTGTGGGGAAAACTATTTCACAGTTAAGTTAAACGTAGAATTTACCAGATGAGCCAGCAATTCTATTCCTTTGTGTAACTCCCCGCCCCTGCCCCCAATTGGAAATAGGTAGTCAAACAAATGCTTGTACAAGAATGTTTATAGCAGTACTACTCACAACAGCCAAAAGGTTGAAAAAACGGAAACATCCATCAACAACAGATAAATGGATAAAGGAAATGTCATATATGCATAAAATGGAATATTATTCAGCCATGAAAATGAAGTACTGATTCATGCTACAACTTGAATGAGCCTCAAAAACATTATGCTAAATGAAAGAAGCCAGAAACAAAAAGTCACATATTTAGATGATTCCATTTAGATAAAATACCAGACTAGGTAAATCCAAAGAGACAGAAAACAGGTTTGATAGTTGTCAGGGGTTTGGGGAGAGAGGAATGGGGAGTAACTGCTAAATGAAATGGTACAGGTTTTTTACCTTGGATAGTGCAAATATTTTGTAAATAGGTATAAGTGGTGGTTGCACAACATTGTGAATACACTAAATGTTACAGAATTGTTCACTTTAAAATGGTTAATTTTATGTTATGTGAATTTCACCTCAATTTTAAAAAAGAGAAAAAACCAAATTGGTACTGGGCATCTTAGTTATCTCTAAGATGACAAAGAGCTAATTTGGGAAGCTCCTTGATCTTCAGAAATTTGAAAGCCAGTGTAAATGCTATATAAAGCAATTGATCTTTGACTGTTCAGAAGGGTTCTATGAATTTTCTCCAGAAAATTCAGAGTAATGGAAGGATTGCTGTGTTTGAAGTCTCCTTAATGATTGTCTAAGTACTTACTCTTGTTGCAAAACAGGTTACAAGGGTATATTCGGTGCCATTTGAAAATATACCCGCAACATTAAACCAAACTCAAAGAATTAATTGGGAATTGTTCTCCCTGCAAATTAATTTCCACCAAATCAGTTGTTAAGCTATCTACTGAAACCAGTATTTATTGGCTTTTAGTTAGGTCGGCTGATGGTAATCTTCTCAGAGCTCGTGGGAGAAGTGAGAATGGTATTTGCAGTGAGTGTTCTAGGCGGACTTTTTTTTATACCTTATTGTAATTACCGCATGTGGCTGAAAATAAGTATTTGATTCTTTTTTTAAACCACTATAGTTAGATTGTCTATAAACATCATTCAATTTACCTGTGTTGTAATTTACTTCCGTAAACAGGTATTGTTTAAGGCACTGAGCTGGGTGCCGTGGGGAATAGATATGAAGTGGCTTGACCAACTGTCCTGAAGTTTAATAGGGCTGAGATTTCTAGAAATTACTATAGTAACTTTTCATTACCTAAAACCTGTCTGTTTTGAATGACCAGTTTTATGTTATTCTCTTTCAGAAGTACTTTGAGCCCGGCATAGTGGCTCATGACTGTAGTCTCAGCTCCTCCAGAGGCTGAGGCAGGAGGATTGCTTGAACCCAGGGGTTTGAGACTAGTCTGGGTAACACAGCAAGACAATTTTTTTTAAAAAGAAGTACTTTTGAAAAAATAACCAGCAATTTGATTAGTTTAGAGAAGTGCTTTGTAGTAGAGCTACCTGTGTCTAAAGAAAATAAAAGAGAGGAAAAAAATAAATAAATAAAGAGAAGCGCTTTGTCTTTTTCAAAACAGAAAAGTACATCTATGTTTATCTACTTAATAAGTGATTTTAATTAGTTTCAGTAATAGAGGATGTTAGAACGAAGTCTGACTGTGTGCCAACTTCCATAATCTAAAAGGGCTGACCTCATTTTATTTTTTATTTTTTAGAGGCAGAGTCTCAGCTCTGTTGCCCAGGCTGAAGTGCAGTGGCGCGATCACAGTTCACTGCAGCCTCCAACTCCACTAGGGTTACAGGCAGGAGCCACCGAGTCCACCCTCATCTCATTTTATATTCTTTATTTCTGCAGTGGCAATGAAGGCCTGAAAGCCGCCTGCCACTTGAAAAAATGGGCAGCTTTTCAAAGTTTTTGAGTGTTAACCTCCCTTGAGTCTGTTAAGGCATTCAGAGCAGAGTACAAGAAACTTAAGGTTTGAATTGGACTGTATCTCTGCTGAGCTGGCATTGTATATTAATTCTCTATTTCTATTGGTGACTTTTGGTGGTGTTACTAAATTCTTAGTACCTTTTGGTTTTATGTTGATATGAAGTAGTTCAAATGTTATAGAAATAGTAGTGTTAAAGTTACACTGTTATTCTCACATAGGCAACACTTAGTAAAACAAAACAAAACAAAAATGCCCAACATAAGAAAAGTTAAAAGGTAATTTTAGGGATAGGCATGGTGGCTTATGCCTGTAATTCCAGTACATTGGAAGGCCTATGCAGGAGGATCCCTTGAGGCCAGGAGTTCCAGACCAGCCTGAACAACATAGCGAGACCTCATCTCTACAAAAAAATACAAAAATTTTCTGGGCATGGTGGGGTGTGCCTGTAGTCCCAGCTACTCAGTAGGCTGAGGCAGGAGGATCACTTGAGCCCAGGAGTTTAAGGTTGCAGTGAGCTATAATGATGCCACTGCACTCTAGCCTGGGCAATAGCATGATACCCTACCCCTCTCCCCAAAAGAAAATAATTTTAGATTACTCTGATTACATGAGAAAGTACACATTTATGTATATTGCTGATATGAAAATGAACGTAAGTCACATTGTCTCCTAGGCAGAATCACTACTATTGATGCTATTTGTGGTAGGATTTTGACAGCCAACAGAGATTTTCCTTAGTATTCACATTGAGAAATGTGATTCAAACATTTTTCTGTTACCTAAAAGGCCACTCACTGGATCAGCTTTAAAACGGACTGTTGAAGTCACTCTCAAGTTCTGTAGCCTTTTTTTGTTTCGTTTAATCTAGTGAGGTCCTGTGAAAATAGTCACAGGACTATTTGTTCGTACAGACAAAATCAGCACTGTGCATTTGACCACTTGAAAAACTTGAGGTTTCTCTCTGGCTAGCCATCACTCCAAAGACCAAAACAAACAACAAAACAAGCAGGGATGGTATTATTTATTTCTTTCCGGTTAATTATTGCCAAGTTTGAATTTGTGTGGCAGATTTTGGTTCCAGATGGAGCAGTCAGTCATGATGATCTGTTTTGAGAACTTTACTCACTGATTTTTGTAAACATCAGAGCAAATTACAAAATTGATATTCCAAAATATTTTCTTAAATCACTGCATCGATGTATCTTTTATCTGACACCAGTAGTAAATCCAAAAGACTTTTTATGAAATCAATGCAATCTAATTGTTAGTTTAATCCAAAAGATCAACCTGTCTGGTTTGTGTTGGTTTTTGTCTGGGGAAAAATATAATGATTTGATCATCTTTTTTGATGTATTATTTTACTATTTCTAGCTAGCAAAAGATGATTCTTGCTTGTTTGAAATAAAGTCCCCACTTCAGGTTTTCAGGGGACAGAATTTTCAGAGTTTGTAGAAATTCTTCTAGTAAAATTTAGCTACATTATATTCTTTTTTTTTTTGAGACAGAGTCTCACTGTGTTGCCCGGGCTAGAGTGCCGTGGCATCAGCCTAGCTCACAGCAACCTCAAACTCCTGGGCTCAAGCGATCCTACTGCCTCAGCCTCCCGAGTAGCTGGGACTACAGGCATGTGCCACCATGCCCGGCTAATTTTTCTATATATTTTAGTTGGCCAATTAATTTCTTTCTATTTTTAGTAGAGACAGGGTCTCACTCTTGCTCAGGTTTCGAACTCCTGACCTTGAGCGATCCTCCCGCCTCGGCCTCCCATATATTCTTATTTTTTTGTAAGTGGTAAGTAACTGTATAAAAGTGGACTATTTTGACTGCATTTAAAGCAATCCGGGTATTCTATATATGCTGTGTCAGGTATAAATATAAAATTTTGAGACAATAATTACAGTGAAGCTTAGTGATTCTTTTTTCTCTCTTCCTTCTGCAATGTTTTTTAGTTAGCTGAGTGTGAAATGTCATTTGAATCTTCTCAAAACTATAAATGTGTTCATAAGTTTAAAACGTTTATCACTTAACATTGACTCCTTAGACAAAATATTTTTCCTGTTCTTCACTAGCGGAGAAGAGGAGTCAGCACAAACAGACACGGTGTCTGCCCTTGTAGAGCTTGTGGTCTGGTTGTGAAGGTAGACATGAATCAAATAACTACCCACATAACTGTGGATTTATATTCACCAATTCCACAAAAGAAATGAACATGATATTATGAGACCATCTTTGGGGAAGTGGTCTAAAGCCAGGGAGTTCTAAAAGGCTTTCCTGGAGAAATGAATATTGTCTTGCTAAATTATACTTTCTTTTACAAATAGTGCCTAAAAACAATTACACAGCATGCCTATAATTTACCACACATTAAATTATTCATAATTCTTAAAGGCTACACATGTCCTTTTTGTTTATTAACTTTTTTTTTTTAATTTAGAGACAGGGTCTTGCTCTGTTGCCCAGGCTGGAGTCAGAAGTGCAATTATAGCTCACTGTAATCTCAAATTCCTGGGCTCAAGTGATCCTTCTGTCTCAGCCTCCCAGGTAGCTGGAACTATAGACGAGTTCTACTACGCCCAGCTAATTTTTTAATTTAGTTTTTGTAGAGAAGTTGTAGAGAAGCAGCTGTGTTTTTTAGGCTGATTTCAAACATTAACATTTGTTGTGAATGCTTGATGGCGCCTAGAGAGCCATCCAAGAAAAATTTCCTTAATTTGAAGAATTGTACTATAATTGTTTTGTTATCACTGTTTCTTTTAAAAATAAAGATGTAAGAGAACAATCCCAGGAATGAAAAGGAATTTTCTTTTGAAAATAAAATATCAGCACAGATCTGCACATGGATGTTTATAGCTGCTTTATTTATAATTGGCAGAACTCAGAAGCAACCAAGATGTCCTTCAATAGGTAAATGGGTAAACAAAGTGTAGTACATCCAGATGATGGAATATTACTCAGCAATAAAATGAAAAATCAAGCCATGAAAAGACATGGAAGAACCTTAAATGCATCCTGCTAAGTGAAAGCCAGTCTGAAAAGGCAGTACACTATATGGTCCCAATGACATTCTAGGCTGGGCGCGTGGCTCCCCCCGTAATCCTAGCACTCTGGGAGGCTGAAGCAGGAGGATCGCTTGAGCTCAGGAGTTTGAGCCCAGCCTGAGCAAGAGCAAAACCCCGCCTCTACTAAAAATAGAAAAATTAGCCAAGCATTGTGGCACACGCCTGTAGTCCCAGCTACTTGGGAGGCTGAGACAGGAGGATTATTGCTTGAGTCCAGGAGTTTGAGGTTGCAGCGAGCTATGATGATGCCACTGCACTCTACCCACATTGGCAGAGAGAGACTCCGTCTCAAAAAAAAAAAAAATTGTTTATTAATTTAAAAAATGGAAAA
>VBSM01002356.1:3036713-3049824 GCA_008086735.1 Cheirogaleus medius
AGGAGTTCGAGACCAGCCTGAGCAAGAGTGAGACCCCGTCTCTACCAAAAATAGCAAAAATTAGCCAGGCATGGTGGCACATGCCTGTAGTCTCAGCTACGTGGGAGGCCGAGGCAGGAGGATCACTTGAGCCCAGGAGTCTGAGGTTGCTGTGAGCTAGGCTGATGCCACGGCACTCTAGCTCAGGCAACACAGTGAGACTCTGTCTCAAAAAAAAAAAAAAGGATTTTAAGGTAACAACTTCTTGTATTGTTGGAATTTATTTCCTTTTCCTGGAATAAACGTAAGTTTAAAATGCCAGGGAAATTTGCATTGTACTACCTGAAGGACATGGGAAAATGTAATATTTTTGTTTTAATATCTCATAAGATAACAACTATATTAGACATTTAAAATTTTATGTTTTGTATTAGCATTAAACTCTATAGTTGAATTTTTGGGACTATTATTAATAGCCTTATGATTGGGTTCCCTCCTCTTCATTTAAAAATTTCAAATATACACACCTATTCAACCTATAATAATAATAGTGGATTTTTTGCTGTGGTGACCACCACAAAATACCCTCCCAACCCTCAACAAAGCAGATGAGTCTTTCACTCTTACCAACTTTCACGAATGTTTCTCAACTTTTTTTCCATCTCTACAGAGGCTAAAATTATAGACTTTGGAATCATACCTGGGTTCAAATTCCAATTCTGGTGCTTACATCTTGCTCTGTGACTTTATGTTAAAAATGGGCATAATACTGACTCTGCCATGGGATTGTTATGGGGGCAAAAAGAATAACACAATGTAGGCAACCGATAGTAGAAGAAACCAAGAGCAAGGATCATTTTAAACAATCTAGAATATGTGTTAGGCACAGACTCTGGAGCTCTGTGTTCAAATCTCAACTCTTCCAGCTAATAGCAGTGTGACCTTGTGCATGTCCTTTAATCTTTCTGTGCCTCATTTTACCCATCTCAAATAAAGTGACATTAACAATGTCTACCTCTTAGGATGGTTGTGAGGATTAAATGAGACATGTAAATTGCTTGGAGCAGAGCCTGGTACGTAGCAAGGACACTAGAGTGGTAGCTATTAATTATTATTATTCATGACTTGAATAATCTACACTCGAGAGACTGAGAGCCCAAGAAAGATGATGTATATTTCAAATGATCTTACCAACTCTTTCCTGTATTTGGGGTAAAAAAAAAGGGGGGGGATGACTAGCCCAATTTATATTGGTAGCAAAATAAGATATGTTGGAATTAGCCATTAGCACCCCTTCCAAAAACTGTGGGCAGTTACATTCACCATGTAGATTATTATCTCAAGTTGTCAGCACCTCCCGGACCAATAAAATCCCTTGCATTTGCATCATGGTTCAAGGAATTCCTGGAATTCATTCACTTCCCTCTCAATTAGGGGTTTCCTATGGTACTGTCAGAAATCCCTGGACCACAATTCTGTTCTTAGACTCAGGACTATGGCCATAAGTACTAACTGTGTGGGATTTCTTACTATAATAGCTTATGCTATGACTAGTTGAGTTGCAGAAAGTGGGAATGAAATCTAGTTATAAAGATGGTTTTATTTACTCTTTTATAGTCCAAATATTAATCGTTTGGCCTCTGTTATGATAATGCTATGATTCTTAATTTTTTAGTAATATAGCTACTTATGTACTTAGTGCCAGTTTTAAGCACATGTATTAGCACATTTTATGTCCTAATACCGCTACCATATTGATACTTTTTTTTTTTTCACTGCCTTTTTGCTTTCCAGATCTCATTAGAGTCCATCTTGCTTGTGAAACTTAACATCCTCTCATGCAGGAAGTCTGGGAAATGTAGTTTTTAGTCTTTCAGACCTCATGATAAAGTGGAAACATAGAAGGGGTGAGGATGAATACTGAAAGTTAATAAACCATATTAATATAATTTCAGTATTCTCAAAGTAGTTCAGTGGCTTCCCAACTCACTCCAAAATTCCTTTCAATGGCTATCATGTGATCTTTCTGACCTCATCTAATACATTTCTTCCAATTTTTTCCTGTTTAAAAAATTGTGGCAAAATATATATACAATTTGTCATTTTAACCATTTTTAAGTGTACAGTTCAGTGGCATTAAGTGTAGTACTGTTATTATTTCCACTTGTGAATGAGGAAACTGTAACATAGAAGTGAAGTGACTTCGCACTACCAGGGAGGCAGGAACTCTTGAGACCCAGCAGAGGCAGCCTATCTAGCGTCTCACACTGCAGAACCTGCAAACCTCCCTCTGCCCTGCGATACTTAGTATCACCAGCAGTGCTGTAGGAGTTTAGTTTACTCATTTTGGTTTGTTTTTAAAACATAGTGTTCATGTGTTGGTTACATTAGCATTTGCCCAGAAGAAATTTGTAACACAGAAATGGGAGCTCAAAACATTGAAATGAGGTGAAGCCAGAGATAATTTACAACCACTTAAAAATAGAGCCAAACATGGTGGGATTTCTTTGAAATATCTGTTAATGTTTATTTTTAAAACCTGAATAGTTTTCAGTTGTTAAGCAGAATTGACTACCCGTGTATAATTAATGAAATGAAAACACTTGTGCTAAGTTTATAGGTATATAAACACTTAGATATCTCACATCCTTTGGGAACAGCTTAGGGAAGACAAATATATGCTAGAGATTTTTTTTTTAAACTGTTTTGTACCAGATCTCAGGGACTTGGAGAGCTCCTAATGGTAAGATCGAAGTTTTTTGTTTTTGTTTTTAAGAAAAAGATGATCATTTTATATATGTAAAATCCTCATATTATTGCATGCTCTTCATAAATTACATATTTAGTAGCTCCATAAGATCAGGGTACTCTTCATCTGTTGTTCACAGTTGCATCCCCAGCACCTTGCAGAGGGCCTGGCACACATTATCCTGAAACCTAGGATGATGAACTATGTATGTGAACAAAACTGACTCTGACCATGGGCTAGAAGGAATTCAATAGCAGAAGTTTCCATTGACTCATTCATGCATCTAGCAAATATTTATCGAAGGACTCCTAGGGGGAAGTGCAGTGTTAGTCTTGCCTGCTGGCACAGAATGTGGTGAATCAGGCACAGTGAAAGGGGTAACTCGTGTTAGAACTACCTGAACAGTGCTGAGAGCACCTCATGGTCAATACAGTATTATGAAGGTAGCAGCACTTGGCAGCAGATTGAAAAACCAAGAGGAAAAGGCAGTGGAAATGAATCCTGGGTTTCTATTTAATGTTAAATGACATTTCAATAGAGATATTTTTCCTTTTAGTAAAAATATCAAACTTGAATAAATGGTCATATTTATGCTACTTTGTCATATATTACTGCCTAGAAGGAAGTGATGATACAGTAAAGGTAGAAGTTATTTCCATAATAGGCATTTTTATTTCCTTATATTATTTACTTAGGTGTCTTTAAAATAATAAGTCATGGGTTAAATTAGTATTGTACTAAATTGATAATCACAGAAAACGTTCATTGAAGAAAACTGAAACACATAGAAAAGTGTAAAATGGGATGTGGGAACCCTCGTAATTCTAACTCCCTCAGATCACCACACATTTATATGTTTGTGTGTCAAAAAATATAATTTTCTCAGTCTGTTTGGGCTGCTATAACAATACAATAAACTGAGTAGCTTGTAAATAACAAACATTTATTTCTAATAGTTCTGGAGGCTGGGAGGTCCAAGACAAAGGCACCAGCAGGTTCAGTGTCTGGTGAGGGCGAGTTCCTGGTTCGTAGATGTGCCTTCTCACTGTAACCTCACAGGATGGAAGTGGGAAGGGTATTCTCTGGGGTTTCTGTTATCAGGGCACTAATCCCATTCATGAGGGTCCTATCCTCATGACATAATCACCTCCCAAAGGCCCCATCTCCAAATCCTACCACATTGTGAATTAGGTTTCAGCATATGAATTTGGGGGGCAGGGGGATGCACATTCAGTCTCTAGCAACAGTATATAAAATTTTAAATCAAATTAGGAAAAACATTTATTCAAAATATGACGGTTACCTTGATATATGAAGAGCATATGCAAAACAATAAGATAAATACAAAGTTTCTAATAGATAAATGAACAAAGATTAAGAAGAGAACAGTTACAAGAGGAAATTCCACAGGCCAATGAACATGTCTAAAATGGTTAATTTAGCTGGGCGCGGTGGCTCACACCTGTAATCCTAGCACTCTGGGAGGCCGAGGCAGGCAGATCGTTTCAGCTCAGGAATTTGAGACCAGCCTGAGCAAGAGCGAGACCCCGTCTCTACCAAAAATAGAAAGAAATTAATTGGCCAACTAAAAATATATAAAAAAATTAGCCGGGCATGGTGGCGCATGCCTGTAGTCCCAGCTACTCAGGAGGCTGAGGCAGGAGGATTGCTCCAGCCCAGGAGTTTGAGGTTGCTGTGAGCTAGGCTGACGCCACGGTGCTCTAGCCCAGGTAACAGAGTGAGACTCTGTCTCAAAAAAAAAAAGGTTAATTTCATGAATAATCAAAGAAATACACACTAAATCAATTTGTATACGAAACAAGCAAAGTGACCCCTACCCCTTTGATAGTTTTTCATTTTGCAAATGGTGGTATTCAGTTCTAGTCAGGGTTCAGCAAGATAGGGATCCTTTTACACTGTTGGTGTGTGTGTAATTGTCTCACCTTTTCTGGAAAAGCCTTGGGCAATGGACAAGGCTGGATTTTTAGCCAGGATGCCCCAGAACAGCTGGCCTCTGTTCTGCTTGGACAGGGAGTCTATTGATGACTGATATATTTCAAGGGCTTGAAAAATGTTTATATCTAGAGACCTAGTAGTTTTCCTCATGGGAATGTATACATATTAATTTTGAATTAATATTTCTGAGATTTCTTTATAGCTTTGTACAATAAAGATCTAGTATGTAAGCTCCTTGAGAACAGAGAATTTGTGTCTTCTGTTTACTGCTATGCCTAGTTCCTGCAATAGTGTTTGGCACATAGTAGGTGTTCAATAAAGCATTAGTTGGAAGAATGGATGGACAAATGTGTTTTTGGCATAGAGCAGAAATAGCATATGTTGCTTACTATAATGTTTTATGTTCTCTTAACCTTCATGAACATTTTATTTGAGAGGGAAATAATCTATTAAATTTTTCCCCCAAGTGTGAAGGTTTTTCAATCAATCATCAATCCATACTTGGATATTAAGTGATGCCCATTTTCTGAAGAACATTTTATATTTTTTATGGGAACAAAATAGAAAGTACATCAATCAGGGGAAAAGTAATAGTCCAATACTCTATGTAATAGATTTTTCTGTACTTCAATTTCTGTTTCATAAATGTTTTATCTTCATTTTTGATCTCCAGTTGGCAGAGGCCCAAGTGATCTTGCCTGTCTTATCCTGAAGATTTTCCCATCAACCCAATTGTAAACTAACAATTAAATTATGACATATTACAAAAGAATGTATGAAAATGTATATGTACAGAATGCTATGTATAAAAATAGCAGTAAAACGAACATCCACATATATGCTACCCGGGCAAAGAAATAGAACATTACTTCGGAATCTCCCTGTGACCTCTCCCCAATCACTTCTCTCTTTTAACCTCTCCCACCCTAATTGATTACTATCCAGAATTTTGCATTAGAGGTATTCTTGTGTTCTTTTCCATACTTTTTCATCACTTATGAATATTTCAGTAAAAATATATTGTTTAGTTTTGCCTATTTTTGGACTTTATATAAATGGAATCAGATGGACAGTTGGATTATGACTTAAGTCTGTTTTGTGTTGTTATAACAATACCACAGACTGGGTAATTTATAAATAATAGAAATTTGTTTGGCTCATGGTTCTGCAGATTGGAAGTCCAAGAGCATAGTGCCAGCATCTGGTGAGGTTCTTGCTGCATCATGGCATGGTGGAAGGCAGAAGGGCAAGAGAGCAAGAGGAGCCCAGACTTGCTATTATAAAAAGCCCACTTTCTTGATGATGACATTAATCCATTCCTGAGGGCAGAGTCCTCATTACATAAGCACCTCTTATTAGGCCCCACCTCCCAATGCTGTTGGCATTTAGGGATTAAGTTTCCAACACATGAACTTCGGTGGCCACATTCAAACCATAGAAGGTTGTTTCCAGTATTTTGCTATTATGAATTATGCTGCCATAAACATTCATACGTATGTCTCTCGTTGCACACAAGAGTTTATTGTTTAGGTTCGAAATCTTAAAATATATACCTAGAAAATTGCTGGGTCACACAGGAGGATAAGTTCACCTTTACTAGGTAAAACCAATCTGATTCCCAAGGTCCCCAGCAGCTTGTGAGCGTTGCCATCGTATCACCTCCTTCTCAACACTTGGTGTTTTCTGACTTTAAATTTTTGCCAAACTGGTGGATATGAAATGGTATTTCATTGTGGTTTTAATATGCATTTCCCTAATTATGAATGAAGCTAAATATCATTTCTTGCTTATAATTCTTCGTCATTGTTTTTACCCCCTTTCCTATTAGATTATTTGACTATTTTTAAAACAATTAAAGGAGGCTGGGTGCAGTGGCTCATGCCCGTAATCCTAGTACTTTTGGAGGCTGAGGTGGAGGATCACTTAAGGCCAGGAATTTGAGACCAACCTGAGCAACATAGCCAGACTCTGTGTCTACGAGAAATAGAAAAATTAGCCTGGCACTCAGGAGCCTAGGTGGGAGGATCGCTTGAGCCCAGGAATTTGAGGTTGCTGTGAGCTATGATGAGACCATTAACACTTACTTGACGGTTTACCATATGCCTGATATATGCTAAACATGAGATAACTTACTAATCCTTTTAATCGTTATAGTAACTCAATAAATAGGTCCTGTTTTTATCCCGATTTTTGAGATGAGAAACCAACACGGAGACGTTAAATAACTTGCTCTATATGGCATAGCTGGTACATCAAAGAGCCAGAATTCAAACCAATACAATTCATTCTAGCTCCAGAGCCCAGATTTTTAGCGGTTAGACTCTGCATCTTTTCTGTATGGCTACCTCTGTCCTAACTCGAGTCATTTTTGCAGGGACCTGATCTTGGCCTTTCTGTTCTTTGTATTGGCCTATGTTTCTATCCCTGGTCAATCCCACATTAAGAGTGTTTTAACTATTAGTTGACCTTTGCATCTCAATTTCAATTTTAGAATTATTTTCTTCAAAAAACTTGTTGGGGATTTAATTGGAACTACATTGAATCTAGAAAATTTGGGAAAGGACTGATATATTTATAATAGCTTTCCAATCCATGAGCATGGTATATTTCTCCATTTATTCTGGTTTTCTTTAATGTTGCCTTCATCTGTGCTGCTATAACAAAATACCCAAGATTGGGCAATTTATAAACGATAGAAATTTATTTCTCATAGTTCTGGAGCCTGGGAGGTCCAAGATCAAACAAAGTGCTAGCAGGTGCAGTGACTAATGAAGGCCCATTTCTCATAGATGGTGCTGGCTAGGTCTCCTCACATGGTGGAAGGATCAGAAGGGCAAAGGTAGCTCTCTGAAGCCTCTTTTATAGGACATTAATCCCATCCATGAGGATGCTGCTCTCATGACCTAGGCGCCTCCCAAGGGCCCTACCTCTTAATACCATCACCTTGGGGGTTAAGTTCCAACATGAATTTTGGAGGGAAACATACATCGAACCATAGCAAATGTGTTTTAATAGCTTTACAATTTTCTTCACAAAGTTTTTACACATCATTTATTAAGTTTTTTTCTGTCTTCTTGTAATTTTTCATGCACTTATAAATGATATGACTTTTAATATTTCATGTTCTGTTTGTTGCTGATGTGCAGAAAAGCAGTTGAATTCTATATGTTAATTTTATATCCAGCAATCTTTTAAAACTTTTTTTACACACTTAATTCTAATTATCAGTGAATTTTTTGTCTATGCTACATAATTTATTATATCATCTTGTCTTATTGAGCAACTAATTTTCCAAAATTAGGTCTACAATACATTATCCAAAGCCTTTAGGGTCAAATGTGCTTTAGAATCCCAGGTATTTTAGAATTTAGAAGGGAACTATAATAAATATATTATGTGTCATGGAACATTAATATTTTTGCCATGAAAGGTATAAGTAATTACAGTAAATGGGACAAAGACTAAATAGCCGCAGTTGAAGTTTGTCAACAGATGCATTAAAAAAACTTTTGGTTTTCAGGAAGGTTTTGATTTTGGATTTGCAAATAAGGAACCATGGGCTCACATTAAGAGAGTCATATTTGCCCATGCCTAATCCTAGCACTTTGGGAGGCCAAGGTGGGAGGATTGCTTGAGGCCAGGAGTTCATGACCAGCCTGAGCAATAGTGAGACCCCATCTCTACAAAAAATACAAAAATTAGCCAGGCATGGTGGTATGTGCTTATAGTCCTAGCTACTCGGGAGGCTGATGCAGAAGGATCTCTTGAGCCCAGGAGTTTGTAGCCCAGCAACAGAGCCAGACCCTGGCTAAAGAAAAAGAAAAAGAAGAAGAAGAAGAAGTCATATGACCCCTGTCCTAGTATTTAGCCAAGAACTTATTTAAAAATCCAGCCCTGGCCGGGCGCGGTGGCTCACGCCTGTAATCCTAGCACTCTGGGAGGCCGAGGCGGGTGGATAGCTCAAGGTCAGGAGTTCGAAACCAGCCTGACCAAGAGCGAGACCCCGTCTCTACTAAAAATAGAAAGAAATTAATTGGCCAACTAAAAATATATAGAAAAAATTAGCCGGGCATGGTGGCGCATGCCTGTAGTCCCAGCTACTCGAGAGGCTGAGGCAGAAGGATTGCTTGAGCCCAGGAGTTTGAGGTTGCTGTGAGCTAGGCTGATGCCACAGCACTCACCCTAGCCTGGGCAACAAAGTAAGACTCTGTCTCAAAAAATAAAAAAATAAAAAAAAATAAAAATCCAGCCTTTGTGTCTGATTGTTCCTTCCTGTCAATCCTATTCTCTCATTTTAATTCCTCTTCTGAGAATGTCAGTGTCAGGACATCAACTGTTTTTGGAATGCAGAGCTAAAATAAATTACATGTCATAACATTAACAGCTCAAATAACAAAATCTTAGATTTTGTGTATATTATGTTATTTTATTTTATTTGAGACAGGGTCTGCTCTGTCACATAGGCTGGTGTGCAATGGCGCAGTGATAACTCACTGCAGTCTTGACTCAGCCTTCTGAGTAACTAGGACTACGGGTCCTAGTTTTTTCTTTTCTTTTTAGAGCTGATCTCACTATGTTGTCCAGGCTAGTCTCAAACTCCTGGTCTCAAGTGATTCTCCCTCCTCGGCCTCCCTAAGTGCTAGGGTTACAGGCATGAGTCACTGTACCTGGTCTATCATTTGATTTTTTAAAGAACTTATAGGGGAGACTGTTCTCCCATTTTTTGGAAAACTGAGGCTTAAGAGAGAAAGGATCATGCCCAAAGTAATATGACTTGTAACTATTAGAATCAGAATTTGGACCCAAGTGTTCAAGCTCCAAGTCCAAATCTCTTATGTTACACTCTCCCAGTTAGGAATGTTTGGGAAGATGGAATTTAGAACTTCTCTGCTGGGTCTGGATTATTAGCCTAAGCAGAAGTAAATATTAGTCATTAAGGCTTTTGATTTTTCTCAAAAATTAAGTTTCTCTTCTTTTGGGATCGTGGGCTTCATATAGTAAAAAACTCTTCAGAATCGGTATATTGTAGCTTATATCGCTAAACCTCATTAAATTATAATCATAGACTATATCTCTAAACCTCATTAAATAATTTAAAAACACAGGCTGTAAGTCAGAAAGAAGGCTTAGAGAGAAAAGGGATTGTGTTAAGTTGGCAAACACTCGTCGCCAGTCCTGTGAAGTCCTGTGGTCCCCAAGG
Source organism: Cheirogaleus medius (assembly GCA_008086735.1). NCBI lineage: Eukaryota > Metazoa > Chordata > Mammalia > Primates > Cheirogaleidae > Cheirogaleus > Cheirogaleus medius. The sequence continues at coordinate 3,046,598 of VBSM01002356.1, forward strand.
TCCTGACTGATCTGAGCCCTGCCTCTCTCCCCACCACGCTACCCCCACCCCCGCCTCTTCACATTCCAGGTACACTGGATATCTCCCTTTTCTTTCAACTTGCCATGTTCTTTCCTTCCTCCAGCCTCTCACTTTCCCTTCCCTATGCCTGGAATGTCTTCCGTTTTCCCACCTTCTATCCCTCCATCTCTCTGTTTTGCCTGGATGACTTTTACTTATTCTTTCTCATTTCATCTTAGAAATCACTTCTTCCTCCCTAATCCCATATCTAACTTGGGTCCCACAGTTATAGGCTCCTACTGCTCTTTTATTTTATTCCCCCTCAAAACTCAACTGGTCTCCACTCTAATTCCAGTGCCTAGCACAGAGCTTGGCTCATGGCCAGCTCTCAATAAGACTGGTTGAATTATTGTAACTTATTGAAAGGAGGCAGAGGTGTGTGAGTAAGGCCAAAAAAGACCCAAAGAAAAGTGGCTTAGACAATAAGGGCACATATTCTGTCTCACATTACGAGGAGTCCAGAGGCAGGGAGTTTCCAGGTTGGCATTGCAGTTCAGTGATAGTGTCGCCGAAAGGCCAGGAGCTTTCCGTCTTTTGGCTCTGCCATTCCCAGCGTATCAATGGTGCTTCCTCTTCATGGTTCCAGGATGGTTCCAGCAATTCCAAGCATCACAGGTGGCTATGACCGTATCAAAGAAGAAGAGGGGATTATTAGGGAGAAAAACCTTTCTCAGCACCTACCTAGTAGATAACCCCTACATCTGGTTAGCCAGGGTGATGTCACATGTATGTGTCCTAGCTGCAAGGGAGATGAAGAAAGCGATCCTGTAATAAGACAGGTACTCTGCCAAAGGGAAGATGGGATGGGTGGGGATAGAATAGCTGCTGGCTTGTCAGCCAAGAGTGTCTGTCCCAAGGGATGTCTTACAGAAGAACCAGGGGCTGGATGAACAGGCCAGTCTCACAAAGGGCTTGAATTGCCAGTGGAAAGCTCACAGGTACATCTGTTTTGAATGGCCAGGATAATGTCTTGCATCTGCTTTACTCTTCATCTCTGCAGAGTACTATTTTTTCCCCAATTTGGCATGCACATGGACAAAAATGGCCTCTTAGCAATTTTTACCTTTTAGCTCCAACACCTGTTCCCAGAAAGGTTTTGCTTGGTCCAGTCTAGTCTAGCCCATCACGTAGGTCCTCGAGTCAGATGCTCAACTGTGCCTGCGGGGTTGAGAGTTGGGATCCCTTCTCTTAGGAGGGGGCATCACCTATGTGTGCATTTAATCTTCTTTACTTAAAAGTGGAAGTGGGTTCATTGATAAGTATTTTGGTGGAAAATCTTTTTCATTGTTTCAAATGCCAGGACCTGAGACATTTTTTCCTATTAAGGTTTTGTAATAATGTGCATCCACTCTTACTTCCCTCCCGCAACTTGGAAATTTTTATAGAGTTTAGAAATATGTCAGGGCTTCAAAAATCTGGCTTTTCTTCTCATTAAAAATTTAGCTTGTATTCTTGGCTCTTCTCTAGTCTTTGAATTGCCTTCAAAGTTCTTCCTGGTATTTAGAGTGTGGTTTCTTCCTCTCTTTATCTCCTCCTTTTCTTCCCTTCCTGGGTGGGTCTTGAACTTTCTGGGGGAGAGAGTATACTGTGGAGAATAGGGTGGGATGTTTGGGGGCACAGTTAGTTCTCTGGCGTTACAGGAATGTGGGACAGCTGGAGGAGGGAAAGCTGACCCAACCTTAGCACCTGCTGACTGAGCAGACTCAGGAAAGAGAGCAGCTCACGGTTAGACAGCCTTCATTGCCAGTCTCTGTGTAGGAACCAGGAAATGGACAAGTAGATTCCATTCCCAGGTCGAAGCTAGACGCTGATAGGCTGAACGTTTGTGTTAAAGATGGGCATCTTACAATCATGACTTGATCAAGCCCCTTTTGAGTTCTGTCACAATGAAACAGAGCATTTTTATTATAAAGAGCAAGATTTTGTTTTCAGCAATTAGCTTCTGTCGTTCATTAGAGCTGAGTCAGCCCACCACAATTACAAGTTAGACCCATCTTTCTGAGACTGATTTTTTTTTAGGCAGGGTCTCGCTATGTTGTCCAGGCTGGTCTCAAACTCCTGGGCTCAAGTGATCCTCCAATCTCTGCCTCCCAAAAAGCTAAGCTCACAGGCACAGACACTGTCTGGCTCCTGAGACTAATGTTTATAGCTTCACCATCCTTAATACTTTTCCTGTTCTACTTAAGATATTTAACAATACCTATCTGGCGGAGTAATTTTTTTAATGTTTTAAAAATTAGTTTTTTTACATTAAAAAAGTAAGCACTTAAAAATTATTTTTCCTTGAAAATCTTTATTCTTCGCAATCTCTTTCACTCAGCATGTTCGGAGCAGTTACAGATGTTTGTTTTTGTTTGTTTGTTGCTTTTACTGTATCCGAAGAAACAGAGCAAGGAACCAACAGTGACTAATAAGGTGTTCTAAGAACGTTGAAATAGGCTAGAAGCTTGTTTCTGCCTCTTAAAGGAATATATTCTATAGTAGTGTCCCTTCCAAATTTCATCCATTCAGACTCCAGCACAGTAAAAATTCTGGTGTTTTTTTTACAGGTTATATTTCTTCCCCTCTCTTTTCCTTTCAGGGTGTAACGTAAAATTGCTTACGTTAGAGCATCTTTGCATTCATTAGCTCTGAGTCTTCTACTTTCTGTGCCCTTGCATTTGTTGTGCATCCAACATCAGCCTCCTTATTGCCCTTTTACACAGTATAATTATTGTTATAACAATACAAAAGTGCAGCGTTTCATATTCTGTATGTCTTTACTCATTCTTTATATTATTAACTTCATCCATATGCTGTTGTCCCTTAAACTTCAGCTAAGTTTTTTGTGTTGGTTTTATTTTTTTAACCCATACATATATTTTCATCTTGTGTTCACTTACATTCTTATCTCTTGTGTTTAGAATGCAATTGCTAGAAAGAACCATGGACATAGAATAATTTCCTTAATATTTTCATTTCTACAGCAGAAACAGACACGACTAATTAAAGCAAGTAAGCCTAAATTTTTACCTGTCTTTATGGCAAGTTGTAGAATTGCATTTTAAAAAGATTCTGAATTCAGTAAGACCTTGCATTTTGTGTGCTTTCCCTTTCTATTAATAATTAAAATCTGTTGGCCGGGCGCGGTGGCTCACGCCTGTAATCCTAGCACTCTGGGAGGCTGA
>VBSM01002356.1:3059832-3102672 GCA_008086735.1 Cheirogaleus medius
AAAAAAAAAAAAAAAAAAGCCAAAAAACCCACAAATACTCACTTGAAATTTCAATATAATATTGAAAAATTGATGTAACCTTTTGGGGACCACTTCAATCATTAAATAATTTTTTTTCCTGCATTAAAGGACACAAAATCCTAACTAATTTAGACACAGAAGATGATAAATAAGATTTCAGTTCCTGTAGGTCAGGGCTTGGCAAACTAGGGCCCATGGGCCGAATCCATCGCCTGCTTGGTTTTTATTTATTTATTTATTTATTTTTGAGACAGAGTCTCACTCTGTTGCCCAGGCTAGAGTGCCGTGGCGTCTGCCTAGCTCACGGCAACCTCAAACTCCTGGGCTCAAGCGATCCTTCTGCCTCAGCCGAGTAGCTGGGACTACAGGCATGCGCCACCATGCCCGGCTAATTTTTTCTATGTATTTTTAGTTGGCCAATTAATTTCTTTCTATTTTTAGTAGAGACGGGGTCTCGCTCTTGTTCAGGCTGGTTTTGAACTCCTGACCTTGAGCGATCCTTCCGCCTCGGCCTCCCAGAGTGCTAGGATTACAGGCGTGAGCCACCGTGCCCAGCCCCCTGTTTGGTTTTGTAAATAAAGTTTTATTGGAACATGACCATGCCCATTCATTGCATATTGTCTATGGCTGCTTTTGCAAGACAACTGGCAGGTGAGTGGTTGCAACAGAGGCTGCAGTCACCTGCAGGTCTGAAATATTTACTGTCTAGTCTTTTATACAAAGTTTGCCAGCCCCTGCTGTGGATTGATACCTATTCAAGGCAGTGTAGGTTGAAATTCCTAATATAATTTTAAAACATCATATATAACCTATATAAGAAAACTGGTTATTGATTGCCCTGAACAACTATGTCACTGAAAAAATTTTTTAAAAGCTCAATTATTTGTTATGGCTGGATAAGGAATGCATATGATTAGAAAATTCCAAAGGTATGAAATGGGATATGGTGAGATGTCTCTTTTCCTACCCTTGTCTAGTAGTTTCCCTCCCTGGGGAGGACTGATGTTATCAGTTTCTCATGTGTCCTTTATGCATACATAGGCAAATACGTGTGTGTTTTCTTCCTGGTGAGCCAGCAATGCAAGTCTCCCCCTTGCTTTTCTGCTTCCTGGAGATTGTTCGAAGAGTTCATTTTTTATTTTTATAGCTTTACAGTAGTACACTGGATTGATAAACATTGAACAAAGTTGCCATGAATACCCTTGAGTTGTACCCCTGGCAAGCATGTCTGGATGTTAAGAACCTAGAAGTAGCACTTCTGATTCCAGGAGATGTTGCCAAGTCGCCCTCCGCAGAGGCTGTGGCCCTCAGCACTCCATTAGCAGTGTGTGGTGGTGCCCGCTAACCTCACCCTAACGGGTGCTTCCTGTTAGCAAACTCTGATCTTTGCCAATTTTTGATACGTAAACATCGGTACATCTAGGTGTTAATTTGCATTTCTCTTAGTATGAATGAGGTTGAGCATCTTTATAAACATTTAAGCCATTTGTACTTTCTTTTTTATGAACCAGTCACATCCTGATCTGTTTTTGTTATTGTAGCTCATTGTACATAAAAGGTGACTAGGTAGGAGTAATTTTATAAAACATATTGCATATTGTATGTATCATATATATAAAGAATTGAATTTAAATTTACTTTAACAGTAAAAAAAACATTAAAGTGAAACTGAGGGATTTGTTTGAGTTCATTCTTATTTGAAAATGCCATTACACAAACACTTTGACTTGACTGTTTGTTCTCTGGTCATACTTCCTCTCCAAACATGTTGCTGCATCATCTTTTGGTGGAAAAGTCTAGGACCAGCCAGATTTTTTTTCTTTATAACCGTCTTGGCCTTTTTTGAGTAAAAAGAATTTTTTTCAAATTAGCAGTTTGATAGCTTCACCAAGCATAGTGTTGATCATTCTTCATCAGTTTTTCTTAGAGCCATTTCCCATGCAGATTCTATTCTTCATTTATTTCAGGGCAATTTTTTTCAATTATATCTGAATGTTTTTTCTACTCTACTTGCTGGGTTATACAGTTTAGAGATACGAGTTATCCTTAGATTACATCTTCTTATTTTTTAGATCCTCTTTTTTTTTTCTGATTATGTTAGTTGTTTTCATACTATGATTATTTCAAACCTTTCCTCTATTAAATTTGATATCCAGCCTAATGTGTTAGTTTTATAATGATATGTTTTAGTGCTTAGTTCATTTCCCTAGCTTTGCATCTCCCTTTTCATCCCATTCTGTTTTATCCGGTAGTCTTGGGATTCTTGCTTTATTGGCTTTGTGTTTTCATTAAGTTTGTCTATAGTGTAAAATAATCTGGAGGAGTCTGAGTTTGCTTATTTCCCTTATATGTTTTTGTTTTCAGACTGGGTTTCTCTCTCTCTCTCTCTCTCTCACTCTTTCTTCTGTATTATCTATCATATCTCATCTCTTTTCACCTTGCTTATATTTAGTAAGGGCGCTTCAGTGAAGTGGTTGAGTTTCAGACTCTAGAGTCCCAATGCCTAGGATCGAATCCTGGTTCTTCCACTTTAATAGCAGTAAGATTTGGGGCAAATTACTCTCTGTGCTTCATCTTTTCATCTGAAAAGATGACCTGAATCATCATCATAATAATCCCCATCTTACAAGGGTGTTGAGGGGACTTAATGAGATAAAGCATTTTAAGTTCTTAAACCGACACCGACACCACCAGGCTGGTTTGTTTTTGTTGTTGTTTGTAGGCAATACCATTGCCCGTTTGCTCTGATGGGGTGAGGAATGTAGGCGAATGCTCCTTGCCCTGCTTCCTTCCTTCTCTGGTACTAGTGGCCTTTCCTTCTGAGTTCCGTTTGAGGTTGGGGCACTGTAAGTTCTGCCAGACTTGCTGAAAGCTGAGGACTGGTGGTTATAGAGTCAGGGTCTGAGAAAGGGCCTGGCTTTGAGACTCTGAGCTCTGCTGTCTCTTCTGAAACTTTGTTAGAAGTTCTGTTTTGGGGTTTACTCCGTTAGGCCATAGATGTGCCCTAATCCTGTAGAATAAGGTTTGGAGTGAATCCCCCACGGGCTCAGCATGGAGGCCTGGAATATGGTGGCCCTGCTCCTGCCAGTCCCCGAATCCCTCTGGGTGGTCCTCATGGATGTCTTCCTCTCAGAGTACTTTTGTCACTGTTCCCTGAGCACTTATCATGACCCAGTTTACTTCTGTCTGAATTGATTTCTAGGGTTTGTGGACTTATTTCCTTTCCTGTGCCTGTAAGGGTGGGGTCTGAATCCCTCCCAACCTGCCCCAGGATTTTCTGTTCCTCTCCTTGGTCGCCACTTTCTAAAGTGTGCCGACTAAGTTTAGACTCTTTTCTTAATTTGTTTGTTTTCTGCCATTGAAATTTTTCCTGGCTTTTGTTTTTCACCTTTAGTGGATGGGAAAGCACAATTCTCTGATTGAATTTTATTCTGCCATCTTTATCCAGAAACCTTGTGGTGAGCTTTTACAAAAATAAAAGAAAGAGTGAAAAAAAACACAAAACATTCCTGGGCCCCACCTTGGGCTCTGTTTCTGAGGCCCAAACATCTCATTTTGAAAAGCCTCCCTGTGGTTCTTAGGTCAACCAGGTCTAAACCCAGCATCCTTAATAAAGGATGTCTATTTTTCTCTTACCTTTTAGTCTACCTGAAGAGCAGGTTGAGTATAGAAAACAATTCAGATTTCAGAAAGACACTATAAATGTAAAAAGCTATGTTTTCTGTGGTTTATTTGCTCATTTGTTTTTTAAATAACTTGATACCAATAGGAGGGAGAAGCTTCTCCCAAGAGAATGGAAATGGAATGTTGATCTTTTTTTAGTAGTAGTTGTTGAGAGAAGTATCCTTAGAACTGAAGTTCACTTCTAGATCTCTTAAGCTTTTAGGTTTCTGCTGGTATTTATGGAGTGAATTATTCATTAGTGCCTTTAAGAAGTACTTTGAATGCTATATATGCTAACATTGTCAAAGTGATGTTCATCAGAACCTGATGGGCTTTACAGAATATCACCTACAACGGGTCTTTAATTCTGTTTAGAATTTGAATGGTGAAAGGGAACTATAAAGAACACTGGTTTTACCTGGATCTATTCAAGCTAGACTTCCTTCAACTAGATGTAAAATTTAAATAATTTTTATGGCTGCTAAAGACTGGGAGTTAAAAAGAAAATGTAGATTTACATAACCTTTAAAATAACAATTTTGAAAGAATTTTTATATCAGGTGTGAATTAAGAAGTGGTATTTTAAATTTGTAAGTTATAGGTAACAGAATAAATGGTTAATATTTAAATCCACGCACTCAAAACATCTCACATGCAGCCACTGGACTTTTCTAGCACTCCAGTCTCCAGTATGTGCTGCTTTCAATATGTTTGGAAAAGAACCTGTTGAATCATGGAGTCATCTGCTTTGCATGCATCTCCCCCTGTTCCTGGTCCTGTGGTGGTATTGTTTTTACTACACCTACCTTTTAGGGAGCAGCTGTGACACACCAACTCAAAAAACTACTGTGCCTTTAACATAAAATATTTCTCCTTTTTGCATTTTTTTCCTAAGGCACATCCTTTAAGGAAATAATACTTTTTCTCATCATTTTGGATCTAAATTTATTAAATAGACTCAGCTATGTACCCACAGTATCTGTAGAGAAAGCATGCTGTAGTTTATATATTTAAGTGTATGCTCATGTGATAGCAACCTTCAAGTAAGTACATTCTTCTTTCAGTTGGCCTAATTAAAGTTTTTGAACTATTATATATTCATGTCTTCATTTGTAAAAAAATAATTGCAACAGTTGATATTCCATTGGATGTTTGATACTAGATATTCCCTCAGAATTTCAAAACTAGAAGGGGCAATAGAGGTCATGTTGTCCAAGCCCCACCAACTTACACATGAGGAAGCACAGACTTGTTTATTTGTTGAGGTCGCCTTGTCCAGACACAGGTCTCTGGGTTCCCAGCGCAATGTCCTTTTGACTGAAGTCCGTTCCCTCTCGCGTCACCTGATAACGTTTGTGAGAGATGAAACCACATTTCACTGTATGTAAAATGTGCCATGATTAAAATTGTGTAAGTTTATTATCACATATTTTTCTAGGCAAGTGTGTAGATTTTGGGGAAATGGAAGAAATGAAAGTAAAATAGGAAATAATTAAGGTCCTCCTATAAACGAAGAATAGCAACAGGGAGTAAGGCAGGTGGGGAGTATGGAGACGCTGGCGAAGGGAAGTCCTCGGCCAGCATCCTGTGGGCATTTCTCTGACTGCAGTGGCCTAAAGTCAGGACCTGGAAGAAACCAGCCAGTAGAACCAATGTCAGTGAGTTTTCTTTTTCTTTTTTCTTTCTTTTTCTTTTTTTTTTTTTTTTGAGACAGAGTCTCACTCTGTTCCCTGGGCTAGAGTGCTATGGCGTCAGCCTCGCTCACAGCAACCTCAAACTCCTGGGCTCAAGCAATCCTTCTGCCTCAGCTTCCCAAGTAGCTGGGACTACAGGCATGCGCCACCATGCCCGGCTCATTTTTTCTATATATTTTTAGTTGGCCAATTAATTTCTTTCTATTTTTAGTAGAGACGGGGTCTTATTCTTGCTCAGGCCGGTTTCAAACTCCTGACCTTGAGCCATCCACCCACCTCGGCCTCCCAGAGTAGTGAGTTTTCTTTCTTCCTGATTACCTCTTAGTTTTTGTGTATATTTAAGCGTGCTGAGTGTAGACAAAAGTATTTGGGTTCTTAACCTGGAGATGGGACTAGGAAGGGAAACTAGAATATTTTGGCTAAACGCCCGACAGTTTTCCCTGTCAATCTGAGTGTGTTCAGTGGCAAACCTGCTAGGCAGGTTAAAAGTCTTCCTAGTTTGATGTCTTAGTATGAACAAAATATTATCTCTACTTCCTTCAGGAAGACTTGTTCACAGTTTTCATCTGCTCTTTGATGGAGCAGCCACACAGCCACACATGCCCTTGACACTTTGATTTTTAATTTAAATATATGGACACAGTTTTCCTTGGATTTGGAGCAATAGTGCCCCCACAAAGGATGAGCGGGAGCGAGTAGTAGCCTGGTAAGAAAAGCAGCTCAGTACTACAAATGGAAGCCACTGCGTATTTACACATGGTCAAGCCACGTCTTACCATCCAGTTAAATGACCAGCTACTAATCATTTCTGGTTTGATTTGCTGTACCCTTGAGGCAAAAGCTTAAAAGCTGTGCAAGTCTTTAATAACATGTGCTTGCTGACACATGTTGAAAGATTGAAGGAAATAAATGGGTTTCAGCTATGAACATTCTGTGATTTTTTTAAAACTTGTAAACAAAAGCACTAATTTCATCTTTCATTCCTGATTTCTCAATTATCTTTCTATATAAAAGTAACATGTCTACATTTTTATTTTAGGAACCTTTCAAAGAAATATCAACCTAAAAAGAACTCGAAGGAGGAAGAAGAATACAAGTACGTTTATCATTGATAATTGTGTGGGACTATCTATATGCCATTGGTGATGGTTATGAAGGGAAAGAAGAAATATCTATCTATAAAAATAAGTTGCAGTCCCCATTCATATCTGTGTCAGTTTTTAAATTGGGGGAGAGAACAATAAAAACAAACTCAATTAGCTGAGTCCTTAGACCTATTCCAGACTGTTTCAACTAAAGTAATTAGGAAAAGTTTAGAATATAATCTAAACAAATACAGGATGTATGGATTATACATTCTAGAGTGTAGATTTGATTTGGTAATATCAGGAGTTTTCTGAGTTTCATACCACTCATTCATCTAAGAAATATGTCCATTTCAGTAAGCAATTAAGGCATTTTAACATGGATAGCCCAAAATACTGTCTCTAATTTAGACCTAAATATCCTTTATGTTATTACATATAGCATGTATATGAATTTTTGGTTATATCTGGATTTAGAATTAACAAAGCCAAATATTACATTATGCAGAGCAATTCAGTTTCATAAAATGAAAAGTGTTTTGATTGTAATTAATTCTGAGCCATTTTGATGAGAACACTTTATGTGTAATGAATTGTCAGGATCCTATGGGAGGTTGATGCAAATTAACCCAATTTTAATTACTATTTCCTCAGCATTAAGCAGTGTTAGGACGGACATGGCCTTGTTTGAAAAGGAATGGTGTTTGTTCTCTACTACAGGTATACGTCATGTAAAGCTTTCATTTCCACCCTGAACGAAATGAATGATTACGCAGGGCAGCATGAAGTGATCTCCGAGAACATGACCTCACACATCATTGGGGACTTAGCACGCTACATTCAGGAGCTGAAACAGGAGAGGAAATCGGTAATAAAAAATTTATTTTTTTTCTTCCTAACAGATGGACCAATGACAATGGGAATATCCCTAGAACATTTAAAATTGAATGGAGACGTACAAGATGATGGGTCTTAAACTGACACCTTTGAGAATAATATAAAAGTTATGGACCCTGTTTCTAGAAAGTATTTCTAGGTCTCTATGTACAGTTTCAAGGGTCCCCCAGACACTCTCAAACTCATGTGCAGACCCTAGAATATGAATCCCTTTGAGGAGTTAAAATATATTTGAGGATATCAGACATTTTACAAAATAAAGCAATATAATATGGTGTATGCTGTGTGGAATAAATAGTATTAAATTAAATGCTTATAAGAAGGCCAAAAAAGCAGAAAGATTACCTCAGTGCATCCATTCTGTTCCTTGGCCCATTCATTGCCATCTAATGAAGCAGACCTCATGGTTACTCTTGCTCCCATTGCAGTCTTTTCATAGGGAGCTTTTTATTGCTAACCAATGAGAAAAATGTACATTCAAAATAAAGTATAATCACAGTCAATGTTTTGACTTAAGAGATTTATCTGTAAGTCATGGTCTATATCATTGTACTTTGATTGCTTGTGAGGTACATAACAAATTGTTATTAGTAATAAAGTACCAAAGTTGGGCAGTGATATACTTTTCATATAAATTTGCGTTCACAATAATTCTTTTAGTGCCCTGGAGGAGATACATGGGCCAACAAGATAGATATGGTTCCTGCTGAAGTGGAGGATGCATTAAGTAACAATAACAAACATGATTATTTAATTGCAATGATAGCTGCTACAAAGTAAGAGTACAGATTGTGTGAGAGCATATAACAGGAACACCAGACGTGCTTATGCTCCAAGATCAGGACAGAGCTTCCTAGTGCTTAGAAGTTAAGGCCTGGAAAATACTTGAGGGATGCATAGGAATTGCCTGGGGCAAGCATTCAATAGGGAGCAGGCAGTGCAAAGGCCCCGGGACAGAAAGGTGTTTGGAATAGCTGGATTGAGTTCTTTCTGAGCTATAAATATGTAGCATATGGTTTTGGATATGTTTAAAAGTTAGGAAGAGAAGATAAATGCCTTAAGATCAACCCATTGGGTTAAAACAACAACATGCCAGTAAACTGAGATGAAGAATTTTTATCCTTGCTGCCTTTAAGCCCCCGTCATGCCTGTTAAGAACCTGGCCTCACATCACCACCTGAGCTCTGCTGCATACCTACCCAGCCCCATCCATGAAACCAGTCCCTGGTGTCAAAAAGGTTGGGGACCGCTGGTCTAGGGGATGGTAGCTGGGGGGTTGCTACTGGTATCTAGTAAGTAGAGGGCCCGGAGGCTGTTAAACATCCTGCAATGTGCAGGACGGCCCTCATAACAAAGCATTACGTGGCCCAAAATGTCCATGTTGCTGAGGTTGAGAAACCCTGCACTGGAGCCCAGAATGAGATGACAATCTCTGCTAGACCATTCATTAAAGAAGATTCTTTTCTAATGTGACAGAAAGGACACAGTGAAACAGAATACTAAGGTTCATTTTACAGAATGAAGTACAAATATCTAATATTATGATAAAATAAACACAATAAATCTTAACACAGTGTTGGACTGCTTTCCTGGTTCCTGAACTGCCCTTGACCTTGTGAAGGTTTGTGTCTTCTTCCTGTTTTTTACTTTGGTCAATGCTTTGTGGCTCTTGACTGACCTTCTCCACCCATGTAGTTTAGTGTATCAGCCAACTCCCTAAACAAAACCTCTGTGCATTTACCTTAGTAGGAGTATAAATTCTATTTCTGGAGTGAACCATGAGTTACGAAGCCCACATAATCTGCCCTCCTATGTCCTCTCTGAATCCTTCTCCCCCAACTAATGGCCTCCTTGCCGCTTCTCTCACCCGTGCTCAGGGTGTTCCTGCCTTTAGGCCTCTGCCCTGGCTTTTCCCTCCTCGAAAGCCCTTTCCCCAGAAATCTGCAGAGCTCCCTCCCTCTCAGGAATGTTACTTTCTCATTGAGGTCATTCCTGTCCACCTTCTTTAAAATTACAGAGTCCCTCTGCTCCCCATTCTCCATCTCGCCACCTTCCCCTGCTTTGCTCTTTCCATAGCACTTACTGGCATCTAGCATTCTGTGTGTTTACCGCAGATTGTTTTTCTTTCACCCCACACTAGTGTGTAAGCTCCATGAGGGCAGGAATTTTCTTATCCACTGTTGTACCCCGAGTACCTAGAAAAGTGTCCGGTGTGTCACAGAGCAGGCTGTCAATCACTACTGGAGGAGTGAAAGAAGTAATTGAGAAATAGAAGCAGCATCTTAAACTCAGCTTAGGGCTCAGACTCTGTTTACTGGTGAGGATCCTTGTATTCCATTGTTGTGTTATGACTGAGTTGTTTTATTTACTCACTTTAATCATATCTTTTTTATAGTCAGTTGTATCTGTATTTTGAATTCTGTCCCTTTTTTAAAATCAGAAATTATAGTAATTTATGGAGTAAATTATAGGTGGTAGAGATACACATTAAATAATATCTTGCAATACATAGTGTTCCTTTTATTTTAAGGAGAATTACGAGTACAGGTCTCTGAGTCAGATGTTCTGTTGAGAGGAGCTGCAAACTCTCTTGAAACATTCTGTAATTAAATTAAAATGACATTTTAGAAGATTGTGAAACCTTTTGAAATACTAGAAAGTATCAGTAAACAGATGCATACTTGTGGTATTTTAATATAATGTCTCATGGACATTTTTTCTTTTTTCTACATTATTTTGAATGACTGCATAATGTGACATTATGTTGTATGCTAATCACTGTAATTTTTTAAATTATTCTGATAATATTGGATATTTAATTGTTTAGCCTTGAATGTTCATGTTTATAGATTATAATAGCTAACCTCTATTGCACTTTACATTTAACCCTCACAATATTCCTTGAGGATGGGGACCATTATTTTACACTTTTTACCCAAGACAAGGATCCTGGAGCACAGGAAGGTAAAGTGAGTCGAGCATGTTGCGCCCGAGGTGGAGCTGGCTTCACGCCCAAGCAGCCTGCTTCTCAGGGCAGTGTGTGTGTGCATGTACATTTTTGTTTCCACTGAGTAATTTTCTTTAACTTACATTCAAGGATGCTGGATTAGATAGTGTGAACATCTTCATCTGCCTTTAGCTTTAGAAAAGCAGCTATTTGAGATCTTCTCCTAGTAACCAATATTCCTCCTTTAGAACTTTTACTTTTGGCTACCCTGACTTTTCTTAGTAAACACTCTCATTTTTGTAAGGATGACTATTAAAACAACTGTAGAATGCTATCATTTCCATTTTCTAGTGAGGTTAATTATCAGCAGAAATGGCATAATAGAGTGAAAACTCAAATTCAGGTCTCCTAATGCTAAATCCAGTCACCTTTCGCTGTGTTACTATGAAAAGCTGATAGGCAGCTTCAGGTCTTTCTTAGAGAAGGGGAGAGCCAACATCAGGGCGGTGTCCACAGAGCTGGAGCTCCCTGCTAGGTGGTTGGGAGAGGAGCGGATAGAACACAGGCTTTCTAGCCAATGACCCCTCTCAGGATTCCTGGCAGCCCCACCAGCTGTGACACCTTAGGCAGGTTCTGAAAACTCTGAGCTCCCAATTCTGAATCTGTAAATTGAGGCCGATTATATCCACCTTAGAGAATTGTAGGGAGGATTGCAAGAAGACAAATACAAACCACCCAGCACAGCATTCAGGTGTATCGAGATATAGGCACTGTATAACTGGTTTCTCTTACCATGGTCATTCTGTTTCTCAATACAGAATCTCATTTCCACCCCAGACCTTCTTGGTCGGGGTTTATTACAGAAAACAGGAGCATGTACAGGCCGTTCGTGACCATATGTCATAACAGTAGTTGTCCACTCAATTTAAAACGACCTTTCTAAAAATGTTGAATTGGTTGATGGCATTGAAAACAAGCTGCTTCTAAAATTTTAGACCTAGCTACTATTTCTCATGGCTGACTAGAAATAATGCCTTGCTTAACCACTTCGTTACCGCGCTCACCGGCCGCAAAACCTTGCCCACAGCGGGCACTCACAGTCCGCATGATAGTTTGTGCTATGCATTGACTACGAATCCGTTTTGCTCTTGTGTGATGAGGAAAGCTTTAAAGCACTGAAAGCTTGTTTTACTTTACAGGCAGCTTTAGGAAAATAACTATAATAACTCCTACTAAGGACTTGTTAAAAGGTCACAGATTCGTAGTAACGTATTAGCTGAACGTACACACTGCAACTGCAGAGATAAAAGCAAAAGCTTTTGGCTGTCGACTAAAGTCGATGCTCGGCTGTGCGCCTTCATATCACTGCTGTTGGCTAAAGTCGACACTGGCGTTTATCTGTGGCTGTCGGCTATAGTCGATGCTGGTTCATCTGTGGCTGACGACTATAGTCAACGCTGGTACCGAAGTGGTTAAGTACTATTCTTAACAATCAGTATAATACAAATGGGGCCATTCAATATAGTGGCAGAGTCCTGTCTGCCCAAAGGGATGATTTAGAATTTACAGGATTACTGCTGGATCTCGTTACTGCATGTAGAAAGAATGGCCAAGTGCAGTGGAGAATACTGGTAGGAAATTAATTTTCATCTAGATTTTGCTATGTTTGGATAGGTAAATCTCCAACAAGGGTCAGCATGAGGAAGAATGGCTCACTATGCAAAAGAGGAAGTTTCCTTTTCTTTTTGTATGAATTTGAAAGGAAGTAGAAGAAAATAAGGTAGAAGGAAAGATTGACACTCTCCTTGCCTTTGTGGCCATATCAAGATAATGAATGTGCTGTTTGATCTTTAAGTCTTCAAATCCTCTAACTGTAAAATAGGATTAGTACTTCCATTTATGTTTCCAGGAGAAAAGAGGCTTTTTATGAAGTACATATGGTATATTCGTATATCACAATTGCGGTTCACTGACATAATATTATGATGTCAGTGTTTGTCCTGACACACAAATCTGTAGGCTCATTTTGGTGAAAATGTTATATTTTTTAAAGCAATTTCTTTCTTTTCTTTTTCTTTTTTCTTAACAAGTTCCCAGGTGCCATTAAGAATGAAAGCAAAGTCTTTAAAAAGAAAACCTTACCCTCTGCAAGAGCATAACAGTTTAGTTTCTTTCCTGCCTGATGCATGAGCCTGCACCAGTTCTCATTAGGAAAACATGAACGCTCCTAAAAGCTCAGGACAAGGGGGCCTTTTAGTTTCTTACCTAATGGGCTGCACTTAAGGCAACTTTATTTTCAGTGAGATGGTCACCTTCTCTTTAGAGATAATGGAATCAGTGGCCAATTTTTGGGGGTGAATATAAATCAAAGTATACAGTGATGAGTCCTTTACTTTGCCTTCAGTACTTCATTCACAAGCATAAATTATCAATAAATCTGTGCTCTGTAACAATGTCTAGGATTTATTGGAGTTTACTGATAATGAGTAGAAATAACTGGAAAATCCACAGTTCTTTATAAAATAGCATGATTAGTTTTAATGTAGTAAAATCTGGAGATTTTATACTTGTCTGATTTTTCTAGATTTTTTACAAATTTACAGTGAATGTTGTAGTTATCTTTTTTAACTGCATACAAAAAGAACTTAACATCTTAAAAATTTACTCTCCTTTTCTGGGGGATAGGAGGGATGGTACTATGATACACTTACAAGTTACCAAAATTTTAAAAGAATATTACTAAAACTGAATTAAAGGACAAAAAACTCACAGTCCCTCATATATCAAAATCCTTATTTTTCCAAATTTCTTTCCTGATGTCATTTGCAGATATACATAATATTTAAGAGTATTAGTCCTAGTATAGATATAATTTATATTCTTCTTCATTCTTCATTTAATATCATAAGCACTTTCCATGTTTTTACCTGAAAAGTATAGGGTTTTGTTCTTTTTTTTTTTTGAAACAGAGTCTCATGCTTTCGCCCGGGCTAGAGTGCCGTGGTGTCAACTTAGCTCACAGCAACCTCAAACTCCTGGGCTCAAGCAATCCTTCTGCCTCACCCTCCTGAGTAGCTGGGACTACAGGCACGTGCCACCATGCCTGGCTCATTTTTTCTATATAATTTTAGTTGGCCAATTAATTTCTTTCTATTTTTTAGTAGAGATGGGGTCTCGCTCTTGCTCAGGCTGGTCTTGAACTCCTGACCTTGAGCTATCCTCCCGCCTTGGCCTCCCAGAGTGCTAGGATTACAGGCGTGAGCCACCCCACCTGGCCCTGAAAAGTATAGTTTTAATAATTAGAATTTTAATAGTTGTGTTTTATTCTAACACTATTATAATTCACCTAATTCTGGAACTGAGTGTGGTGGTGTGCACCTGTAGTCCCAGCTATCTGGGAGGCTGAGGCACTACGATCACTTGGGCCTCAGTGTTGGAGACCAGCCTGGGCAACATAGTGAGAACTTGTCCCTAAAAAAAAAAAAAATTAATAGCCAGTTCTTTGTTGTTTGATTTATAGGCTATTACCAGTTTTTGATTTATTTACTCATTTAGTTAGTCTATATAAACAATACGGCAGTGAGCTCTTTACTTTTATAGCTGTTTTCTTTGTGTGGGGGGGTGAGATTATTTCCTCAAACTAAAGGCCCAGAATTGAGAATATGAGGTCAAACATACATGATTAAACATATATTATTTATGGTTCCTGATAAAGCTTTGATCATTTATGAGATTAATGGTTTTTAACAGAATTATAGATGAGATTCCCAAAGGTTACTGACACAATCAACTTGGTTGTGAATTGGCTTATCTGAGATGTGGGTAATTCAGAGTTGATAACAGATATATTCCTCCATAAGAACCACTATAATTGTACCCTTATTAGCAACTTCTGCACATTGAATCAAGTCATTAAACAATTTTAGAGATGGTTTGGTTGAGCTCCAACCTTTGAGTCTGTCTAGGGTTACCCACAGTGATCACCACTAATCACATATGAGGAATTTATGGAGATTTGTGGCTCCAGTAGGAGAACCAGGAGGCTTTTACCAGTGTTTTCTGGAATTTCAAGAAAACTTCTCCCTGCAGGTGGAAAATATGGTTCATTACTCCCAAAAAGTTGGCCAGAGCAGAATCAATTTTTGGCAGTAGTTATCTGCAGAGTTCTAGAGGAAACAATTATACAATGCTTTCAGTGACTCACTAAAATTTTTATAAGCCTCAGACCCGTGTGCCTACAGACCCCACACTACTTAGCATTGACCATTTAAATTTTTTCCCAAGGTTTCTGAAATATATGTAAATTGATACTACACTAAAAGCTATAACATTCTTTTTAAAGTTAAGTATTGGATAGGTCCTATTTATGGACCTTTTGAAGGGGCTTAATTTTCTACAGGGCAGTTCTGTGGCATGGACTGACTCCAATAATTTAGAAAAAAAATGTTTTTATAAGAGATTACAGCAAAGAGATAAAACTTAGCATGAAGAAAAGCAAAAACTAAAAGGAGTTTGTGTATATGATCTAGCAAGTCCATTTCTGACTTATCACTCCTGTTGATTCAACTGTGGTACTTACTCTGTTATAAATCCAGGATTTGTAGAAAGAAAATATAAAACCAGTACTGACTTTAGGTTTCATGACCTGGGAAAAGGAGCAGTGGGTTTTCATAACAGTTCTTCTTTACTGGTATCATCGCATCTGTTTAAATAAATCAAAAAGCAAGAAGCCCTTGTATCTTTTAGTTGTTGGTCATTTCCATGGGTCTCACTAATATACTGCCCAGCACAAAGAATTAGGAATTCTTTTTATATCACTGCCAAGCAGACACTTAAAAATCCTTATGGTTTGGTTTCAGACTCCCTCTCCAAAATGTGCAACATCCCCTGGCTTGATGTATCTCTAGAAGGTGTTTTGTTTTGTTATGTCTTCTTTGTTTTGAAAGAACATGTAAAAGTGGCATTCTATTCATTAAAAGTGGGCTGTTTCACCACTGTGGTTCTATCACCTGCAAAACCATTGATCTGGTAAACCAAAGAAATTTTATGTCATCATTCATGGGATAACATACTTAGTTAACAAGACACTTGATTCTCTTCCTGGAGTTGAAATATGACCTTGGGTTTTGTGTTTCTTTCTTATAAGCTGGCATGATACATTCTTTTTCTTCTGAAAATTGTGAGAATTACTTGACTCATGTTTTGTACCTCACCTGACTCTCCTGTGTCCAGCCACCTGTTTGACACCTGTCCTTAGATGCCTGATGCAATGTCACCCATTGCACCGTTGTCAGCAGAGGCCTGAGGTTCAGCAACAGTATGAATGATGCCCCCAGAGTAGTGTAATGTAGTAGGCCTGTTAACTCTTCTAAAAACATACCTTTTTTCATAAAATAACTTTTTAAAATTAAACCCCCCCAAAACCAAAAACATATCTTTGATTCCCCCAGACTCCTTTACCACGCCCCATTCCAATGTACACTTCCTCCAGTTCTCTATAAATGGCACCTTTTTTAACCTGTTGGCTCTGGCTAAAAACCTGGAGTCATCTCCCCGTGTTACCTATTACCAAGTCCTGTTGGCTCTGCCCTCAGTGCTCTGAATCCAAATGCTTCTCCCCGCGTCTTCCACATCTATGCCTCGTTCAATCCGTCATCATCTCTCAGCTGGAGGACTATGCTGAGCCTCCTAATTCATCTCTCTGCCTTCATGCTTGCCCTGGGTCATTGGTCAGCCTGTCCATCTCTGATCCACCACCGGCTCTCCCATCCTCCAACCCCTCGCTGCTCTTTCCCTGCTGGCTATGTTCCCCACGCAGCAGCCACCTCAACCTTGCAATAAGGCAGATCAGACTATGCCACTTCCCTTCCTAAATCTTCCATCAAGCTCACCATGGCTGGGGAGGCTGTCCATGGTCAAGCCCCTGGCTGCTTCAGCTGCCTTGTCCACATCAGTCTAATGGCACTGGCATCTCATTGCTCTTGAAAAGGTCAAGCCCTTTCAGACTCACAGCATCTGCATTTGTTCTTTCTGCTTCCTGGAAGGGTTTGCTTCCCCAGACCTTTGCAAGTTCACGTCTACATTTTATTCAAGTCTCTACTAAATGTCATCCCAGATTGCCCTATCTAAAATAGGCACCTTGACCCACACCCATCCCTCCTTATTCCCTACCCTGTTTCTCTTACCACTGGTTCTACTAAGTTTCACTAGGGCAGGGGACTTTGTTTTATTCACACTGCCTTCCTCATACCTAGAGCAGCCCCATGCTCATGTAAACATACAATTGACATGTGATGAATGGATTACCGAAGTAGATTCTAAGACCTGTCAGCCCCTGGAAGGATTATTGTACCGAAAGTTTTACCCATCAACCTGGCACTCCATCTAAAACTCTTGTTGATGGAGATGCTCCTTGTTTTGTTTAGAAATAACAGCTTTATATCCTCAGAAGGGATCAGGTGAGAGACATGAGTCATTCCATGCTTAATATTGGTCATTTTAAGTTGATCCTTTCAAGAATCTCTAAGAATTAATCGAGATGCTACAGAGGAATTAGAATTTCAAGGAATGTGGCCAGGTGCGATGGCTCACACCTGTAATCCTAGCACTCTGGGAAGCTGAGGTGGGAAGATCACTTGAGGTCAGGAGTTCGAGACCAGCCTGAGCAAGAGTGAGACCCATCTCTACCAAAAATAGAAAAAAATTATCGGGTGTGCTGGCTCCGGCCTGTAGTCCCAACTACTCGGGAGGCAAGAAAATAAAAAGAATTTCAAGGAATGCAAAGATAGGATTGTTTTGAAAAATAGATAAAAGATTACTGACGTCTAGGTAAATTGCTGGCTGCAGAGCCTTCTAGGTGGCACAGGCCAGCCTGAGAACAACAGGAACAGTGAGCAAAGGCCACTGGAGAAGGAGGGGAAGGAAACTTGGCCTCGTCTGCTGCTTAGGCCTGACCCAGGCTGTGTGTAGGTCCTCTGCTTGGTGCTTAGATGGTCAGTGTTAGGGGTGAAGTTAAGCAACTGAGCCTGACACTGGGAGGTAGGCACTTTAGGAAACTTTAAACAAGTTCATTGAGAGGCATTTTTGTTATAAATGAATTTGGGGAAAATAGGCTTTACTGAATAAAAGCAGAATGCATGTCCTATCATGAATGTTTTGGTTTCTGGTTTGGGATTTAAGTAGGATGTGAAGTGCTCACTTGAACAGGACTGGGGTGTTTCACCATAGTCCCACAGGGTCCATGGAAATGTCTACACCATTTTTATTTACAGTTAAATTAAAACTAGGAATCCCGAGTCAGGCTTGGCAGCTGCTAGTGTCCAAACCCACTACACTGGGGGTTTTGAGAAAATTACAGTATTTGTCACAGACATGTTTTTTGGAAGTGCCTTCCTTCTTTGCCCTTTTCAAGTCTTTATGTTCCTTTGTTTTTATCTGTGGAATCTGAGTTTTATTTAAAATTCCAGATGGTTGACTGTTCTCAGTTGAGTGTTTATTCTTTTTTTTCTACTTTTTTCCCTGAAATAGCTGTTCTCACATCAGTGCCATATTTTGCCTTTTTAACTGTTAATGGTTGAATCTCTCTATATATAGGAAAAATGAGCAGCTGTTGTACCTAATTGCAGAGTGAGAATAATAAACATTTTCATACTATTTGTGTGAGTTTGTTTAGCCTAAGTATGATTTCTTGTAGTGCAGTAAAATCTTATCAAAAGCTTTATCATTTTATTTTTCTTTATGTTAATGCCTGCTTATTTTTGCTTCTCTGTGATTTTTTTTTTCTATCTCAGCTAGAAATAGAAATTTTCACTGGAAAATTTCTAAAAAAATTTTGAAAGATGATTTTATCTGTCTGAAGTTTAGCTAACAAGTTGAAATGAAAATAAGTGCATGTAGTTGTCACTTCAGATACCATTAGGCATTCTTTTTAAGCCTATTATTATGTTTTAAAAGAAACTAAAAACATCTTGTTACAGGAGAAAGTAAGGAGCATTTCTCTGGGCCTCTAGAGATGGCATTTCCTATCTCTTTTCTGATAGGAGAAAGGAGCTATGATGACTTCATTCCATGGCTCCAAAAGAAGTACTTATTATCTTTGTTTGGAGAACAATTCCTCCTTATTTAGAGATTGTAGGCACACTTTTTAGACACACATTTGCTCACTGTCCAGAGAAGAAATGTTCTGCCATTGTTTGTTGATAAACAACAAATACATCTGGCAAGCTGGTTTATTTGTTTAACTTTGTTAACATAGCTTTTCCGGTGAAAAGAGGGAAGATAAAACTGGTGACAAGTGATTCCTGCTCTTCAGGTCACCGTGTGCACAGAGCAGTAAGGAGGGCTTTTGTTTCATCCTTAATTTTCTAAGAGATCACGCAGTGCAGAAAATTTTTTCTGTGTTATAGCCAAATAAACGATGGAGGGACACACACTATGAAAGACTGAAAAGAAAATCAGTATCACCTAGGTCTCAAGCCACATGAAAGGGTAGGGTCATAATCGCATATTTCCAGGGATAGTTTAATCATGGAAGTAGAGTGTAACGAGGTGTCCTAGTGGGAGAAGGCTCACCAGCACAGTCAAGGCGCACACTGTGCCTTAAAGATAAATGAATGTTTATTAAACATTTAAACTAAGGAGTAACAAGAGGATTTGCCATATGGATTTTTCAATCAAAATCATTCCTAGTGCTTCCAAAATAAGACTGTTTTTTGTTTGTTTGTTTTTTGACTCTGGCCTTTAGAGACGATTCCTTTTGTAATAAAATCCAGGCAACCTGTTCCAGGCAGTGTCTGTCGCCATCTGCGCGTACTTCTGTGCGTTTCCTCTCTCCACCCACAGCGCTGCCCTAGGCTGGAAGGGAGCTTTCGTTTTGTTGACATCCATTTTAAGAATTGCTGCAGAGACAGAGCGCAAACCTAGAGTACAGCCCTGAGTTTGCTGCTGGGGTTTTCTTTGTCTTTTTGTGCCTGTCTTGAATCTCAAAGTGAAAATTCTGGGAATGGTGGTAACTTTTTAGCAAACTGCAGAACCATGGTCAGTCCTGCGTGGGAAATGGGGTTAGTTCTCTTGACAGAGAAGTAACCAGGTGTGAACTGTCAGGACCCAAGGGGCTTCCCTGGGTGGGCACAGTGTAGCCCAGGTGGTTTGAAATGGGCCCTCCTGTCTCTCCTGGGGACTCTCCCCAGCCTGTTCCGCCTCACTGTCTGTCTCTTCCCCACCCCCAGCCCCCTCACTTTCCCTCCAGACTTTATTTATTTAGAGACAGAGTCTCACTCTGTTGTTGCCCGGGCTAGAGTTCCGTGGTGTCAGCCTGGCTCACAGCAACCTCAAACTCCTGGGCTCAAGCAATCCTCCCGCCTCAGCCTCCCGAGTAGATGGGACTCTTGACCTTGAGCTATCCGCCCAACTCGGCCTCCCAGAGTGCTAGGATTACAGGCGTGAGCCACCATGCCCGGCCCCTCCAGACTTTTAAAAAGTGATTATATGTGCCTTCCTCCAAGTTTCAGAGTTTTCCTAACCCTGCCCTCAGCTCTATTTCTTAATTCTTCCACAACCTTGGTCTTGTCTTTTCTGTTTTGTCTTTGTGTCCATTATGAGAGTTGAAAAATGAAGCTCCAAGGAGCTCCCCTTGGGCTTGTAGAGACCCACAAAATTGCTGGATAGATAAAACTTACTGCAAAGAGACACTTAAAACAGTGAAACTCGACCTCCAAAGAGAGGCAAGAAAACATTCCCTTATAAAGGAGCACTGTTCTTAGAAAAAAAAAATCTGATGTTGTCTCCTCCTCCCTTGCCTTCCCAGTAGTCAGCTAGCTTTCCTGACTCGCTAAGCCGTAGGTTCTGACGAGGTCATGCAGGCTTAGGGGACCTTCTGTCACCTGACCTTCTTCACAGTGCACCCTACCACCAGTGCCTGCCTCGTCAGCCAGAAAACAGGCAGCACATTCAAGCCAGGAACTGAAGGAAGATCACTTATTGAAAGGAGCATTTACGAGGTTATGGGTTCAGGAAAAGCAGGAAGGGATGGTCCAGCACCCTGGGACCAGTCACAGTGGGAAGCTGCTGTGGCCCTCAGGCCTCAGAGGGCAGGCGGGAGCCTTGCAGGAGCGTCATAGTTGAGCTGTGTGCAAGGTCCAGGGACCCAGCCAGCCTGTACCGTCTCAGCCATGGGAGGCTGCAGGTACAGAGTCTTGCCCTCCCACAGGCGGGCACCTCTCTGCGGCAAATCTAATCCAGCTGGAGGGCAAGGGAGCCCATTAGCAAGGTCCAAGCAAGTCAGCCTCTGGGGACACAGAGCAGGGTGGAGAACGGGTCTGGGAAATCCCCAGTACATTGCCCAAGACAGTGAGGTCACAGTGGAAAGATATTAAAGGATTTAGGGAACTGGTGATTTTAGGTCACTGAATAAAAAAAGACATAATTTTCTTAGTATTTCTGTATATTGCTAGCATTTCTTTCCTTGGGATCTTTGTCTTCCTTGGTGATCTCATCCCATCTCCTGGCTTTAAACTACCCATTTTATGCTCCCAAACGTCTTTGGTGCTGACCCCTTGCTGAACTCAGACTCATGCATCCAAGTACGTGTTAGGGTCCTATTTGGGAGTCTCATAGAAATATCAGCCTTACCCCATCTAAAACTATGTGTCTGATCTTCCCTCCTCAGACCCGTTCCTCTGAGACTTCCCTCTCCTTCTAAAGCTCAGACCAACAACCTCAAAGTCACTCTGGGCATCTCATTTTCTC
This sequence comes from Cheirogaleus medius, assembly GCA_008086735.1. Lineage (NCBI taxonomy): Eukaryota > Metazoa > Chordata > Mammalia > Primates > Cheirogaleidae > Cheirogaleus > Cheirogaleus medius. Next base: position 3,080,886 of record VBSM01002356.1, read on the forward strand.
ATATCTGATCTCATCCCCCAGAAAATCCTGGTGGTTTGATCGAAATGCACCCAGAATCTGAATCCCCCACCCCTCCCCTCACTACCACCACCTGGTCCAAGGCACCGTCATGTCCAGATTGCTACAACAGCCTCCTTTCTGGAATCTTCCCTTCACAACACCTAAAACTAGAGTCACCCATTGGCTCCAGCTCATTCTGACAGAAAGGCCTGTGAGATCCTGCACATCTCCCCCTTTCTTCTCTGGCCTCATATCCTAATATTCTCCATAAGGCTCACCTGGATGTAGCTCTCTGATGTCCTTGCTGGCTAACACCACACCAGTGCCTGCCTCAGGGCCTTTGCAGATAGCTAGGAGGTGACTTTACATTTAAAAACATCTAAGCCAGGTGCAGTGGCTGCACCAGAGGCTGAGGCAGGAGGTTCACTTGAGTCCGGGTGTTAGTTCTGGGCTGTAGGGCACCATGCCAGTCAGCTGTCTGCACTAAGCTCGGCATCAATATGGTGACCTCCTAGGAGTGGGGGACCACCAGGTTGCCTAAGGAGAGCTGAGCTGGCTCAGGTCAGAAACAGAGCAAGTCAAAACTCCCGTGCTGATCAGGAGTGGGATTATGCCTGTGAATAGCCACTGCACTCCAGCCTGGGCAATGTAGCCAGACTCTGTTTCTAGAAAAAAAAATTAAAAAACAAAAAAGATCTAAGTAATGAAAACATCCATCCATACAAAATTCTTACACAAATGCAGCATTACTCATAATAACCCAAACCTGGGAACAAGCCAAATGTCCATCAGCTGATGAATGGATTAAAAAAACATGGTATAGCCACATAATGGAATAATCATGTGGCAATAAAAAGGAATAAAGTACTGGTACATGTGACAGTGTGGATGAACCTTGAAAACATCATACTAAGTGAACATCATAGATAATGAAAACATGCCAGTCACAAAAGTCCTCAGTGCATGATTCCATTCGTATGAAGCTTCCACAGTAAGCAGATCCATAGAGACAGAGAGTAAATGGTGGCTGCCTAGGACTGGGGGAGGGGGCGAGTTGTAAGGTAACAGCTAACAGGTATAGGGTTTCTTTTTGGGGTGATGAAAGTATTCTAAAATCGGTTGTGATGGTTGTACAGTTTTGCAACTCTACTGAAAACCACTGAATTGCACAATTTGAGTGAATCATATAGTAGTGAATTATATCTCACAGCAATTAAAAAGATGATCAAAGTGATTGCAGTCTTAATAAAACATTCCTGTTTTTACAGGTGGTATGTATAAGCCTTCTAATTCAATATTATTGCATCTGAAGTTTTAAAGGGAACTCCGTGACTGTTTTTCCTCTAAGCAAAACCCATTTCATCTGTGATGACTATTCTTTTCATTTCCTCTTTATGTTTTTACTCTTAAATTTCTTTGGACTGAGCATACTAGATATTCAACAATTAAATGTTATTTAAGTGGATGAAAATTTGTTCTCCTGTGTTCGTATGAGAAAGAGGGGTACTCATCACTGGTGTGTTTTCCCTTCCCAGAACTTTCATGATGGGCGTAAAGCACAGCAGCACATAGAGACTTGCTGGAAGCAGCTCGAATCTGTAAGTGAAAAACAAGCAGCTGAAGAAATGTCCTTATAGATTTTCTAATTTGGATTTAATTTAAGCTTGAATTGATCAGTAAGTAAAAAACGTACAAAGAAAAACACTAAAGAGGCATCCTTGTGGATTTTTTCCATTTGAATTTGGTTTGTTTCCTGAACCGTTATTTAAGATTTGAGCCAGAAGAGCTCAAGTAGAGTCTTTTTCTATAAGTTATATGGAAAGAACAACAATTAGACAGTTTTGATGGAAATAAATGCAGTTTTAAAAATCACTTTCGGAATACATGATGTAAATCAATTCAGAGAAGAATTTTTTTGGAGTTTAGGTAAAGTTATATCTTCTCATAGGAATCTCATGGTTTCATAAATAATTATTTTCCTCTGATTTTAGAGCAAAAGACGATTTGAACGAGACTGCAAAGAGGCTGACCGAGCACAGCAGTACTTTGAGAAAATGGATGCTGACATCAATGTCACAAAAGCAGATGTTGAGAAGGTGAGGTGAAAGCGGGAGTCTCTCTTTCATTTCCCTTGTGAGTGTTTGGCACAGACAGCCCATCCCCAAGTTCCCCTTTCTGATGTGGTCACAAAAGGGCACCCAACTGGGGCTGCCTGCAGCCGTGTCTTCCCCCAAGTAACCCACTCCGTGATAACCAGAGTAGCTTTCATTTTGTGTTGACCATTGTGGGGACCAGAAGCTAACTTTGGGGGGAATTTTCAGTGTTAGGATTTGAGAAGTTTATCTGTTTAGTCACCAGGACGATAATGTAGAGACTTAGATCATAAGCAGATGTAGGATGGTGGTTTCAGGAGGTTGTGGCTCTTTCTTAATGGCTTTTCAAAGTGAAAGTCAATTTCTTGAGAGCCGAGAAGACAGTTCAGGGCCATCTGGAAGAGCTTGGCTGCTCATAATGTTTCCTTTAAAAAGATGAAGAGCCTCACACTGCCTGCCTGGCTTCTAATTGATTCCTGCAGGTTGCTAGCAGGGAGGGTGTAGCTGAAGGCTTGCATTTGTAAGTCCTCTCAAGCTTTTCTCTAAATGGACTTGCACAGGCAATTAAGGGTATTATGAAGCTTGTACTGTGTGTCTTCTTGTGGCGCAATATGTGTTTTTTCCCTAGAAGCTGAGTTTTCTTTTTATAAAAGTCATCAATACAGTGTAAACAGGAATTAGGCTGTTACATAACAGGATTCATTCATTACTGCCCAGGGCTGTTTGGGCATTCACAGCCTCGTGCTGCACATGGTTGAAAGCCCTGTGTTTTCATAGATTTTTTTTGCTTTTGCCAGATTAGTTGAAGATGAGTTTAGTTGGGTAATAGTGTGAATTAATATTTGCCCAATTCTGCCAATACCTCACTTAAAGATTAGGTATATATTAGTATACTTTTCTGTAAAATTATTTAATATATTAAAATACATATTCCCACTAGGCATGGTGGCTCATGCCTATAATCACAGCTGTTCAGGAGGCTGAGGTGGGATGGTTGCTTAAGCCCAAGGGTTTAAGTCTAGCCTGAGCAACATAGCGAGACATATTCTCTGTATGTGTGTTTGATCTCAAAGCGGGGCTATGTATTTTACCAAAAGACATATTAATTTGCTGATAAAGTTACCATAATTATCATAAATTTATCATAAGTTCCCATTAAATGGTCAGCTCTCCAAATTATTTAAAATGTTATTCAACTAAAATAAGTTTGATTCAAAGTTTATTTAAAACATATTTTAGGTTAAATGAGGTAAAATCAGTATATGTATCATATATATATTGTGCTGCTTACATTTGTGCTAAATATATATATTAATATATTTATAATTAGGAGAAAGATGAAGTCATCCTTTTCTTAATTTCTACCACGAGGTAAAATTTGTCCTGAATTTGGTGTTATTATTCATAGCTTTAGTACCTGTGTATGTATCACCAGTGGGTAAATTGTTATAATTGTCTCTTTTTCATGTTTATGTAAACAAAATCATATTTTATTAATTTTTTTCTAACTTGATTTTCTTTCATTCAACACTAGATTTTTGAGACAATTTATGTGGAATATAGAACACATGACTTTTATATATGAATATATACTGGAGGCCGCAGTGAACTATGACGATGCCCCTGCACTCCAGGCTGAGCAACAGAGCAGGACCTTGTCTCAAAAAAAAAAAATTAGAGCCAGGTGCCTTCCTAAACTATCTTTTCACTTTTATTTTGATTTTTCTGTAGAGACAGTCATGTCACCAGCAAATAATGATAGTTTTATTTCTTCTTTTCCAATCTTTATGCCTTTTATTTATTTTGCTTATCTTACTTTGTTGGCTATGACCTCCAGTATGCTGAGGAGAAACAGTCATGGACTTCCTTATCTTGCTCTTGATTATAAAGAGAGTGCTTCAAATGTTTCCCTGTCCAGAATGATTCTAATACTCCCTTTATTGGATTAAAGAATTTTCCTTCTTTTCCTATTTTGCCAAGAGGTTTGTTTTTATTTAAGCCTGACTTGATATAGAATATCATTAAATATTTTTTCTGCTTCCTTTAATTCATTAAGTGGTAAATTACATTAATCAATTTTCTTACATTAAATCAAATTGACATTCCTGGGACAAACTCAACTAGATTATGATGTATTTTTTTTATACATAGCTGAATTTGTTTTGTTAATATTTTATTTAAGATTTTTCACAGAAATGGTCTATATTCATTGAAATTGGTCTATAATTTTCCTTTCTTGTCTGTGCTACTTCGCTTTATGAGTTTTGGTGTGTTCTTTTTTCGGAAATAATATATATATAATAAAATTATTTCTTAAATGTTTTATGATACTTCTTTGTGGGAAAGCTTCTACTACTGATCTAATTTTTTATAGTCTACTTCTTCTAAGTTGATCCTAGTAGCTTATATTTCTGTAGAAATATATCTGTTTCATCATAAGTTTTTAAATGTTTTGGCAAAAAGTTGCCCATTATATGCTCTCACTTTAATTTTTGCTGCATATGTTATATCCCCACTATTTATTGCTAATATTCCTAATATTATTTATTTATACTTTTTTCTTTTTTCTGGATTAGTTTTTTTAAATATCATTTTTATTAGTGTTTTCCAAGAACATAAAAACCAAATTTTATCTTTATGGAGCCTCTCTTTTCTATTTTTGTCTTTTTTTTTTTTTTTTTTAATTTCTTCTTCCCTTCCTCTTCCTGGCTCTCCTCTTCCCCTCCCCCTTCCCCTCTTCTTCCTCCTCCTCCACTGTCATTGTGTTTGGCTTTATTCCATTGACCTTTATTTTTTTTAACTTTATTTATTTTTTTAGAGACAGAGTCACTCTCTCACCCAAACAGGAGTGCAGTGGCGTGATCATAGTTCAGCAGCCTTGAACTCCAGGATTCAAGTGATCCTTCCAACTCAGCCTTCCAAGTAGCTAGGACTATAGGCGTGTGTACAATGCCTGGCTAATTTTTAAAAAGTTTTTGTAGATATGGGGTCTCATTATGTTGCCCAGCCTGGTCTCAAACTCTTGGGCTCAAGCGATCCTCCTGCCTCAGCCTCCTAAAGTACTGGGATTATAGGTGTGAGCCACCTCACCCTGTCCATTTCCCTTTTAAAAAGTTCTTTCTCCAGATGCTTACCTCAACCTTTCTTCTCTAATACAAATTAAAAAGTTTATAGATGTCCTACTTGCCTGTATTCCACAAATTTTGATATGTAGTATTATTAATGTTGTTCATTTCTAGATATTCATGTCTTTTACTATTTAATCTCTTACCTATGATTTATTTAGAAGCATGATTTTAAATTTCCAAATGTATGACCTATTTAAACTTAGCTTTGTGTTATTAATTTCTCATTAAATCACTCTGTGATTTCTCATTAAATCACACTAGGGAGTCTATATGAGTTTGAGTCTTCTATATTTTTTGAGACTATTTTATGGCCTGGTTGCATTTATAAATGTTGTATAAGTAGTTGAAAAAAATGTATATTCTCCAGTTCTTAGCTGTAGAGTTCTACATATTTTCATTAGGCCAAACTTGTCGATGATGTTATCCAGATGTTCCTATCATTAAGGATTTTTTTGTCAGCTTGTTTTAACAGTTTCTGAGAGAACTGGACTCTGAGGAACAAGACTGATGCGAGTATTAATTGAGTTAATATGTAAACTGTACTCAGAACCATTTATAAGATGTGCCCAGTGATCCATAAGTTAACTATTATGATGACAATCGTGGAGGATTTGTTGTTTTCTGTCAGTTCTGCTCTTTTATTATGAAGTTTTTTATCAAACAAAGTTAAAACTTGTAATATCTTCAGTATGATTGAATTTTTCATCAGTGTATAGCAATCCTCTTTCCCCAGTTATGCTTTATGCCCCACAGTCTGTTTTACCTGATACAGACCAGATTTCTTTAGGTTGACACTGCCTGGCAAATGTTTCCTATGCTTTTTGACTTCACACTTTTCTTTGTCCTTGTATTTAGATATGTCTCTTGCAAATGGCCTATGGCTGATTCTGACAATCTCTGCGTTTCCCCTGGAGAGTCTGGAGTCACATACACTGTCTTATTTTGTGTCTTCCGTTGGTGTCACTTTTTCTGTTTCCTTCCCTCTTACCTTCACTGCACTGAGCATTAGCATCTTTGCCCTCCTTGCTTGGAGATCCGGGTCCATGAGAACACTTTTGATAGAGACTCGTTTCATCAAAATTAAAAACTTGATCCAGGGTACAGCTGTCTGCATTCACCCATTGTTTTACTATAGGGGGACTATTGTCCCAATTTTTGCATTCATACTCCCAGCTTCACCAGGTAGTTCAACAAAACGGAGAAGCCACTAAGCCAGCCACCGCTGGCAGCTCTATGCATTTTTAGCCTTTTTTCTTAAGATCTTCATGATATTGCTAAAGAGAAAACTTACTCATAATGTACTGTAAGAAATTGCATACAGATCAGCAAGACTTCTGTGTTATGCTACATCATTCCCCATATTTCAGTCTTAAAAGATGTTACAAGTCACAGCAGAGACACGTGTGAGGTCCAGAGCAGATTGTGAGTGATTATGAAAGTATGTTTCTTGGAAATTTATCTATGGTGATGGAGGCCTAGATTGAAAGTGGGTTCTCCAGGAAGTGGCGTACTTGGGGGCACTACCAAGCTGCGTCAATGTAAATTTTCCACTTAGGGTTTATGGTCCACACATGCTCTATGAATTCTGGCCCCTTTGTGGTTCAGAAAATTCCAGGATGACTTTTTTCCTCCATTTTTCTCCCTCAGGTCAGCTCTAAAGCAGTTAATGTAAAAAAAAAAAAAGTATACTTCCTCAATCCAAAGGCAATGTTAGGACTTTTGTTGTGTACTTCCAAATTGAATTGCTATCCTCAGCTATGTGAATATTTCCAAAGATCTAGTGTTTTTTTTCTTATACTGAGAGCATCATTTTGTAATTTTTATGAAAGTACTACATGCTTCCTCCCCAAGGATATAAGCTACTCAATTTTGGCATTACAAATGTTGAAGCTGATAGAGCAGTGTCTAAACATTGAAATTATTAAGTTATTTCATTTTGAATGTGACTTGAAACACTACAATTTCCCAAAACATCTAGTAGTTTGTTCTATCAGGTTTTGCTTTATTGCCTGTGAAGCCATGTCAATATCAAGATAAATGGAGGCAATGTTTCAGTTCTGATATTGCTTAATGTCATTTCCCACCATGATTTCTGATAGTCCTTGAATCTAACATCAATGTCTTTCCCCCTAGTTTCTGAAAATGATTGAATTATCTAATTACATTTGAAGTGGCTCTTCCTCCTTTTTCTGGCAGCCAGCCACATGAGCCCTGGAATGATAAGCCTGCACTTACAAAGACGTGTAGCTGTAGGGTGGACTTTTGTCAACTGTATTTGGTGCTTGACGATACAGCGGATGTGAGCTCCATGCAGGCGTGCATTTTCTAAATCCTTTAGGATCTGGGATGAGCCTGATCTTTTCTTTCTGAAGTTAAATGTCCCACGTATGGATTGAAACCACACTTTTCACAAGTGCTGTGTTCAAATCACCTAAACTGGTCCCTTACAAGAATGTAGTATATCATCCTTGAGGCACCCAGTTTAATTAAAAGTAGATGCTGTTTATATGTATAAAGTATGTAAGAAAAAACTGGCAGTTTTATCTGTGGACAAGAGTGCATATTTGGATGTATGAGCATGTCATGTTCCTTAGAGCAGCAGTCCCCAACCTTTTTGGTACCAGGGACTGGTTTCATGGCAGACAATTTTTCCATGGGCTTGGTGGTGAGGGTACAGGCAGAGCTCAAGTGGTGATGTGACCTATGGGGAGCAGCTGTAAGCAGGCCCCTCCCCCTTTTCCAGAGTTTCATGGAAGATAATTTTTCCACTGATGGTGGGGGTGGGGGGATGGTGGAGCTCTGTGGCTGTCCCTAACAAGCCTCGGACCACTACAGGTCCTTGGCCCAGGGATTGGGGATGATAGCCTTAGAGGAACAATGAAGGAAGGAAATATGCTTAATTGAATGGTCTTTATTGGCAATGAATACTCAAGGAACTATGCAGTCTCTTCCTTTGCCAAGATGTGGCCATCATAGAGTTTTTTTTTGTTTGTTTGTTTGTTTGTTTGTTTGTTTTGAGACAGAGTCTCACTTTGTTGCCCAGGCTAGAGTGAGTGCCTTGGCGTCAGCCTAGCTCACAGCAACCTCAAACTCCTGGGCTCAAGCAATCCTTCTGCCTCAGCCTCCCGAGTAGCTGGGACTACAGGCATGCGCCACCATGCCCAGCTAATTTTTTCTATATATTTTTAGTTGGCCAATTAATTTATTTCTATTTTTAGTAGAGACAGGGTCTCGCTCTTGATCAGGCTGGTTTTGAACTCCTGACCTTGAGTGATCCGCCCGCCTCGGCCTCCCAGAGTGCTAGGATTACAGGCGTGAGCCACAATGCCCGGCCCATCATAGAGTTTTAAATTTGAAGATTTCCAGTGAGCTTAAAGTGGTTTGGAATTAGTTAATCTGGGTTTGTAAATATGTTAAACAATATGTGTTAGAATAGGTCATTCCCTGGCTCGTGTCCCAGGTGTTTGAGCTGAAAGTGTTGTGGAAAGGAAGGTAACCTTACTTTCTGTTTTGCAATATTGAGAAGTTAAAGGGCTGCAAGGGAATGTGGGAAACTTAAACTATGTGAGTCTTACTCAAATGTAGGATTTTCTTGTAAAAATAAAAAGTTTAAACACTGAGATAAAGCTAAAGTATTCTTTGCCATCCTCCTCTAGCTTAATTACTCTTATTCCTTGGTTTGTATCCTTTTGGACCTTTTTAAAATAGATTGTTATCGAGGTGTAATTTACATTACAGTGAAGTGGCCACCTCTTATGTGGATATTTCAATGAGTTTTTGTGTATGTATGAAATCGTGTACCACCAACCAAGATAGGGGACATTTTAGGGCCCCAGCAGGATCCAATGAACACCCTGCCCCAGTGGTAACTGTTATTCTGACTTCTATCACATATTAGTTTTGCCTGTTTCTGTACTTCACATAAAATTATACGATATATGTTTTGTATCTGACTTTTTTAATTCAACATAATGTTTGGGAGAGTCATATTTTTGTTGCATATAATGGTGTTTGTGTTGTCCATCTTTAATTGTCACATGGCATTCCATTGTGTGGATATACTATAATTTGTTTATCCACTCTCCTGTTGACAGGCATTTGAGTTCTTTCCAATTTGGGGGTATTAAGACTAAAGCTACTATGAAAATTCTTATACATGTCTCTTGGTGGACATGGTCTCGCATTTTTCTTGGGTATATACCTACGAGTAGAGTTGCTGGGTCATAGGTATGTTTAGCTTTGGTAGATCCTGTTGAAAAGCTGGACAAAGTGGTTATACCTATTGATGTTCCCTGCAGCAGTTGCTCCTCCTCACCAGAACTTGGTACTGTTAGTCTTTTTATTTTAGCCTTTTGATGGGCATAGAATGGAATCTTGTGGTGGTTTTATTTATTTATTTTTTTTGGCAGAGACACGGTCTCGCTATTGCTCAGGCTGGTCTCAAACTCCTGGCCTCAGGCGATCCTCCTGTCTCAGCCTCCCAGAATGCTAGGATTATAAGTGTGGGCCACTGTGCTCTTGTGGTGGTTTTAATTTGCATTTGTATTTCCTTCATGAAAAATGATGTTGAACATCTTTTCATATGCCATTATCTGCCATTTGAATAGCCTCTTTTGTGAAGAGCCCAAATCTTTTGTTCATTTTCAAATAGATTTTTTTTCTTTCTCACTTACAGATGTTTTCATATATTCTAAATATGAGTGTGTGTGCCTGTGTATAATACTGTTTGCTTTTGTTCTGGCTTTTTATGAATAGAAGTTCTCAATTTTAATGAAGTCCAATATACCAATCTTTTATTTCATGTGTAAAAAATACATGGATGTATTTTTTTTTTAATCTTACCTCAATAAACTCTTTTGGTATGCCTTACTTGATATTTGGGTGATCATTTATTTGAAAATTTTCATCATTGCTAACAAAATATTGTACAATTGGAAAAGGCCTAGACAACCAGAACGTGATAGTTTCCATGTCACATGTTTATAGCGATCAAGCTCAGGAGTATAGAGAGCCTGGCCTCTCTGTGGCGCCATTTCTCAGAAGCCCAGTGACATCAGAATTGACCTGGCACCAAAGGTCATTGGTGTTCATTGTCACCTTGAGCAATTAACTCTTCAGGTGTTCTTGATTATTTTTTGTGGATTTGGACTGTAGTGTGTGGAGAAGTGGATAGGAGACTTTTTTTAGTAGAGTCAACAGTTCAAGTTTTATAGTTTGCAGATTTTTTTTTTTTTGGAAGATAAGAACCAGAGTTCTAAGTAACCACTAATTTATTTTATAAAAATATTTCTAACAATTTTTTTTTTTTTTTTGCTTATAGTTTGCTTCTCCTTGGTACAGCTTTTTATCCAACTAAATTCTGAATTTGTCTATTTCTGTTTTCACATAGCCCCCAAAATATTTTTCTTTAATTTAAGGGGATTATAATAGAATGATTCATAGTCTGCTTCTGATTTTTAAAAAATACTTAGTTTGTTGATGGAATTCTTAAGTTGTGAGGTGTTCTCATTCATTCCCTCACTCATTGTTCATTGACTATCTGCTGAGGTGTGGAGGCGGCGTAGACACCAACCTATAATCATGCAATCCCTGGCTTTGAGGAACTTGCCTTTCCTTTTCTTCCTAATGCTTAGTTTACTGTGTTGTGAATTTTCCCATTTGCCTCATAGGGAACAGTTGAATAACATTTCCGTGACAAAGACATAAAAATCAAGGTTTGTCTGTCACTCTGCTTTGGAATAATATCATATTAGATAAACTTGGATGAGAGGCAGTACCTAATCTTTGTGTTCTGATAGTGCTGTGGTTGGTTTAGTGTGGTATTGGGATGAAAAAGGAAAAGGTTATCAAAATGAATGGAATGTGAACTAATATTTCTGAACAGAGAGAACAGTGTTTTCTAAATGCATGCATTAAACTGAGTTCATCCATGTCAGGCAATGAATAATTCCCTTTCTCTAATTCACCCTTGCCTTGTGACTGTTGGCTCTTACATAATTTCTAAATGCAAAATAGGATATTGTTTAACAGAAACTGCAGTTAGTGGTTACAAACAGCTGCAGAAATTGTTAGTTGAGTTCAAGTTATGTTTTTTAAACTCCAGTAACAATTTCTTCCTTTTCTTGTAGGTCTAATTTCATTTAACTTGGATGATTCTTTTACTGCTAGAGTCTCAATTTATGAGTGACTGTTTTCCATGACAAGTTAATAGGACTTTTTCATTCAAATTCATTGCAATTCTGAGTGTCAAATAACCAGAAGAGTTCTCTATACAATGTGAGAGGTTTCCTTATTTCTGGCTTAATTATGAATTTTTATTATATAACCCGATTTGAAGAAATTTTTTATGTTAAATTAAATTGAAATCCTGACCATAAGTGCATGGTTTCTTGGGGAGTTTGCATTCCATTTTTTGTATAATATTATGACCCCTAAAAATATTTGGCTTTGAATGTTGGTAGCTTTTTAATTCTATATAGATGTTCCTCTGGTGAAGCAGAATTAGGAAATCTTGAGTGATTTATGAATTAAGGTAGAATTCTAAGAAGTATGTGATAAAAGATGAAATTTCATGTTTATAATTACAATAAAATATGCATGTACTCTTTATGTGTCATAGTTAAAGAGAATATTTTAAAGAGAAAAATAAAATTGTGGTAAGGAATTTTAAGCAAGAATTAACTTTGAATAATTATCAATTTGATAATTATCTCAAGAAAACAAATTATACTTAGTAGTTTAGAAAGTTTTCTTCAGTTGGAATCAGCCTTGCAGGCTTGCGAAGCACAGGCAGGAGGGAGTTGGTTCTATCCTAACTGAAGCCAGCTGAGTAGCAGAGTGTTAAATTTTTTTACCATTTGGGGAAACAGTCTCCAGCAAGATGACCACGTTAGCTATTGTACATATAAGGAATTGTACTATTAAATTTTTTGTGTGAGTTGCTGTAACTACTATGTTAACATCTTTGTTGAACATGTTAATAACGCTAGTGCTTTCCCCAGATTGCTGTTTCATGTAAAATGTCTGACTCTAGTTAGCTGAAGGAATTGTTCACTGTAACAATTTAGAAAACAAATTTTTTTCAAAAAGAGGAAGTGGTTAGTATGAATGCAGGAAATGAATTTTGCAACTGCAGCTTAATCTTTTAGGCTTAAAAAGTTTAAAATGCTTTTTATTTAAAACAAGAAAAAATATATAGAATTAAAAAGGTCTTATCAAAAATGGATATTGTTGCTATGACTATTCTTTTATAAGTGTGTCAATGTTCAAATCAAAGATTCTAGAAAAGACACTTTTGTTGTTTTCTTGTTTATGTCTACCCTGTAAGCAGTCATATCTCTGGAATTTATATTTACTCCAAACAGTATAATCATTAACAAACGTGTAAGTTAATGTGCAAAATAGCAATAGAGCGAAGGGAAATGATAGGTCATTCTCATACCCTAGATCTGAAGATAGACGTGAATTCACTGAAACATTTATTTATTTGTCTGTTTGTTTGGCTGTCACACTTAGCACTTACTACATACCCCAAACTGGCCTAAAGGCTTTCATATGGTGACCCATTTAATAAAGTTTCACTGATAGTAAATGGCCTAGTCCTTGGCCAAGAGCTTTTTCCTAATCTCAATGTTACACAGAAGTGGGTTCAGATCTTGTTTCTACCACTTACAAATGGTATGATGAGGCAATTTATTTCATTTCTGAGTCTGTTTCGTATTCTGTAAAATAGGAGTACAATGCTACACTTCAGGGCTGGTTGTGAGGTTTCAGTGGTATGTGATGCATGTAAAGTGGTGCCCTATTTTTGGACTGCAGTTAATTGGTGGACACTGTTGTTGCCATCTGCATTTTGCCTGTTTGCATCCTTCTTCTTGGGTTACTCCTGGCTCCTCCCTCCTCAGTTCTTCCAGTTCTACCATGTTTCCCTGAAAATAAGACCTACCCATAAAATAAGCCCTAGCAGGATTTCTAAGCATTTGCGCAATATAAGCCCTACCCCGAAAATAAGACCCAGTGATGGGTGTGGCTACGCAGCGTATCTGCACAACCCATGCGTTTCATCGCAGAGCGGTAAAGAAGACGAGCAGCCCTTCTCATCTGCCCCATCGTGACAGCTACTATCCCAGAGGTGACTGGAAAGGTGCAGGCAGCCCCACCAACAAAGTTGGCTCCCTCTGTCAGGTCTCGGCCATCCTGTGCGTGCTGCAAGCTGAGGCTTTGAGGGGAAAATAACACATCCCCTGAAAATAAGCCCTAGGGTGTCTTCTTGAGGAAAAATAAATATAAGACCCTGTCTTATTTTCGGGGAAACACGGTATCTACTGTTAACATTCTAGGCATTCAACAAGAATTTTATTTAGACGAAGCGTGCAGAGCACCCATGGGATTATAATAGATACCTTTCACAAGGGCCCCAGTGAGCAAAAATGATGAGATGGAGAGGCAAGGAAAATGTGAGTCAACAGAGAATAAGATAGCGCATCAAACATAACCTGCTAATCATGTGATGAAAATAATCAGAATGATAGCAGTTAAAAAATGATTAAAGAGGTCCCTCATACATATAATCACCTGGTCCCATGATGAGCAAACACTAGGAGCTCAAGAGTTGCTCATGGATTCTGCATCTGAAAAAGGTCTGTGCAGATTATAGGCTGCTGGGAGAGACCCACAGGAGGGATTGGGACTTGAATGGAAGGATGGGTGGAAATGGAAAAGATGGAGAAGGGAGAGCAGGTGAGGCAGGGAGCCTCTCATTCAGGGCACATGTTGAGGGCATCGATCTGCCTGCCAGGATGGGACCTCCATAGGTTCCAGCTGGAGAGGTGAGATGGGAACGGTTTATGAAGGATGTGAAAAACCAAATGGTGGGATGAACGTGTCCCTGATGAAATGTTATTGAACCTATTCCTCAAAAAACATACACTGGAAAAGTGTTTTATATTTTCCAAAGGGTTTTTAATCCTCTCCATAATTCTTTTATCTCTTTATAGATAAAAAGGGTAAGGCTATAAAATGATAAATTACCATTAGCCTAAAGTGGCCCTGCTGGATATGGTACAGCCATGACTGAAACACATTTCTGTGTCCAAGTGCAGTGTTCTTGACCATATGGCTTTGCTACTGGATTATATAAATAATTTTTTTCTTTTTTTTTAAGCCCATATCTTGGTAGGATTATATTAATATTAAATGAGCTCCTTACTCTTAGCCACGGCTCCTACCTACAGAATTAGGCAGGTTAATAGACATGTGTGAAACTGGTGGGTTGGGGTAAGGTGACAGCTATTACCACGAGGCCTCAGTATCAGGACCCAGGACAGAGAGGTGTGGCCCTTACTGGATGAGGAAGCACAGGCCCCATCTAAAGAGAGCAACCATTATGCACCATCTGTTTACACAGCAGGAGCTATGTGATACTGCAGATCAAGTGGTATTAATTCTGGTGTCTCATTCTTTCTGAGTTAAATTTCCTTCTTCCTGGATGATAGGTTGTTTTAATTTTTTTTCCAAGAGAGTTTGTGAGTGGTAAATTTTCTTTCTTTATTAGTTTGAAATATCTTTATTTTGTCCTTAGTCTAATGTGATAGTTTAGCTAGATACAGAATTTTCGCCTGGTACAGTGGCTTGCACCTATAGTCGCAGCTACTTTGGAGGCTGAGTCAGGAAGATCACTTGAGCCCAGGAGTTTGTGAGATATGATTGCACCACTGTACTCCAGCATGAGTATAAGAGCGAGACCCTGTCTCTTAAAAAAAAAAAGAAAGAAAGAAAGAAAGAAAAGAAAAGAAAAATAGAATTCTAGACTGGCAATTATTTTCTCTAAATATTTTGAAAATATCATTCCATTGTCTTTCATTGTCAGTTGTTCCTCTTGAGAAGTTAGCTTTCTATTTAAATGCATTTCTCTGTAGATTTTGACTTTCTTCTCTAGTTGTTAAGACCTTGTATTTGCCTTTGGTGTTCCATGGTGTCACTATGATGTTTCAAAGTATAGACTTTTTTATTTTTAGTTTACTCTGCTTGGGGTTCCTGGAAGATTTGTTCCTTTCGTAAATGTAGGAAAACTCTCAGGCATTGACACTTCAAATATTACCTGTTGTTATTAATATTGTTGGTTCTGGAGCTCATATTAGATGTGTGTGAAACTTCTCATTCTGTTCTCATGCCTGGTAACTTTTTCATACATTCCATTTTGTTATCTCTGTATATTACATTTTGTGTAACTTCCTCAGCTACTTCATGAATACTCTTCAAATTATTCTGTTATTTAATTCATGAGTTTTTTTAAATTTCAGTGACTTCATTTTTCATGTCTAGAAGTTCCACTTAATTCTTTTGCAGATATGCCTGATCTTTATTTAGAGCATCTTATTTTCTTGTGATTTCTGTTGCTACTTTTATTTCCTTTATCCTTTTAAATGTTCTCATTTTGTATTTTCTTTCAAATTGTTTTTTTTAGCTCAAGTTTTAATTTTTTCTCTCTTATTGCATCAGTTCTCATGGTGGTTTATTTCCTTGTGCATTTATATTATTGTCTTTTTTGTATGAGCATAACTTCAACCAGAGATTGTTTTTTCCTCTGGGAATCCTATTAAAGCAGGATTGTGGAAGTATTCTTCCAGCAAGGTCTTATATCGTTTCTGCCAGACAACCTGGAACTCATTTTTATGCTAATTTCTTGGCTTGAGGATTCTTGCACCATCTGTACAGTATGCACAGGCTTAAGGTTTTGCTTTTCAGAGGACACTCTCCCCCAATGCCACTCCATAGCCTGAGACCTAAACAAGCTTCCTTGTTATCTTCTCTGGTAACCAGGAAAAGCTTTGCCGGGCATTGCCCAGCTTAAAGAAAGCAGAAAAACTAACATTAAGGTTAAATGGAGGAAGGGCCTGTACTCTTAATCTTGGCCTCATTGATAGTATATTACTGAATAACATGGGTAAGATTTTAGTATTGAACATTCTTGATTAAACATCTATCATGACTTGGAGACTAAGGGTGAACAGCTGCTAACCTACCACCACATACCTCAGATTTCTTCAGAAATGGAAGTATGGTATTTCATTTCTTTCCTTGGGTTGTATAACATGACTAATTTTTTTACTTTACTAAGGAACGTATCTTTTCTAGAACTGCACTTTAAAAAGTGCCTTAGGCATTTCTGTACTTCATAGTAACTTCATGGCAATAGAGAATGGTGATCATATGGACATTAACTTTGAGCAGAATCCAGGCCATTGTCTTCGGCTGTACATATATGAAACCTTGTGAGTGTCATATTCTGGGGTGAGGGAAAGGAATAATCAGCTTCAAACCCACCATAACAGAAAAATTCGAGTCTCTATAGCCAATGGCAACGCATTAGAAACCAGGGAGGAGGAGGAGCTGAGTCTTGGAAACCATGATTTATATCTTACCAACAGCTCTGAGCTCATACTGAATTTGTTTTCACTGACCTACCTTGGAGATTTGCCAACATCAAGATGAACGATATCAACATTGGCTTCTTCTCCATTAGTAGAAATTGTCACTCACCTTTAGTAAATAAATGTTTCAAATTCTACTTTTCAAGTAAGGCAACCGGGGTATAGGGAAACAGAAGGGCTTTTCTTAAAACTGTTTAGCAAGTGAATGGCCCATGCAGGATTGAGATGCTGGTCTCATTTGCTATCTTTTCCACATTCTTTCCTTCTGTTTCAGCCACTGACACCTACAACACTGGGGCTAGAAAGTTATAAGACTGTTAAAAAAAAAAAAAAAAGAAAGAAAAAGTCAGGAAATCGCTGGAATATTTGAAGCATATTTCTTTGGTTAACTTATTTTGAAGTTTTTCTCTGTTTTGTATTTTAGCTGCCCTTATAAATTTATCAGAGACAGACTCATTGTTTTGGCAAGCCCCTGGCCTGGAAGTCTCCAACAAAAACTCACAGCACTCTGTCTGAATAGGAATTTTAAAATGCATTCTTAGTCTTGAACTTGAAAATGTATTCTAGATGCTCCAGCGTGCTGGGAAATTTAAACAATGCCATTTATCGTGTAACAACATTGCTCCAGACAAAGAGCTTTTTCATCTCTTCCTTTGTTAGTGTCAGTCCTACTCCATTAGCTTTTCAGAGCTTTTTTTTCAACTGGGCCTCAAAGGCAAGCCATACCTCTTCAGTCTTTCACCCTTTCTGGAGACTCAGCAATAGAAAATGTCTCTTACTAATATTTTTGGCAAAAGAAAATATTCCTTAATCACTCTTTTCAGTAGTGACCATTATTGATGTTTCGTTTTTATAATAAGGGGATGAGGCCATAAATACTGTTTTGAAAACTATAAAAATTTTTAAAGATTTCAGATAGCTTTTACTTCCCCTTATTAAATATTCCTTTACATTGGCTATACATTAGTCCACTGAGGGTATGACATAATATTTAACCAATCATTTGTTTCAAACTAATAGCTATTATAAACAATACTATGATGGGTATCTTTTGTGATTATTTCATTAGGATAAATTCTCAGAAATAGAATTGCTGGGTCAAAGACTAGGGTAAAATTAATTTTACTCCTAACCATTAACAGATTCTGTAGAAATCTAATATACCAATTAGGGTTTTCAGGAATTCCCAACAGGTTGCTGTTTTTCTGATCTCAAAAATACCTAGAAAATATTCCTTCAGAGTAGAGGAGGAAAGAAAAAAAGAAACAAAAATATGTAGAAAATAGGTAATAATATCCAGCGCCCTCTACCTCACTTGTATGCTACAAAAATACTGTGCTTTCTTCTCATTTATCTGGCCACATCCAAAAGTCAGGATCCTCTAGTTTGCAGGAAGTGGAATGTGCAGGAACATTTACTTTTTAAACCATACAGTTCTGTAAGTTTGAATTATTTACAGCAAACGGATTTTTGTAATCAGGAGAGAAAAGAACAAAAGGTGGGGAAAGGCGGCCAGATAACCCAGTTTGTTGCATTAATAAGTTTAATTTTATCTACAGTGTGAAGTCAGTAGCTCGCACTGGTAGTTTGAGGAGGAGTGAGGACGTGGAGTCAAGTGCTGTGCTGGATTCGTGCTGTGGCTCCAGCCTGTGGGGGGTGGCCAGGCCCATCTGCCAGCTGAGCAGAGTGGCTGCAGGTTGCTGGTTATTGGATAACAATTCGAGCATCCTATCTGTGGTGCCAGATAGTACATTCTTAGATGAAAATGAATAAAATCTAGATTGAAACCCCTTTTCCATCCAGCCTAAAATACAACTGATCTCTTCTTATGATTAATAATGAAATACAGTATCGAAAGTGCAGCTGTTCCAGAGAACATTCACTGTTGTTTAGGTGACCGGAAATAACTGTAAAATATTCCTCATTGCTCTCCCCAAACTTTTCGTAATAAAAGCTGGGCATTTATAATGTCTTATATCCTTTAACAAAGGAAAAGTAACTTTTTTAAAAGTTCTGGACACTGCTGCTTTAAATAGTTTACCATTTAAGGAATATCAATGTATAAAATTTTGAGAAGTCCAAGGCCATGTTTGAAAAATTAATAAATCTCATTATTTTATTTATTCAGTTGATATATAAATGGAACTAGTCCATATTTACTCATTTTATTAGAAGGTCAAAAGCCATGAAAAAAGATGCAGGGGTATAACTTAGTAAGCAAACCTACCGTGTTCCCCACGTGAAAATGTCTTAGTACGCTGTGTATTCGCTGTCTATGACAGTCGAGATTCAGCCAGCAATGTTATTCTCCTTAATATTTTGAAATATTAAGGAAAAAGTAATACAGAATTAAGCCAAAAATAGCTATATACTTTGGCCATGCTAATAATCTAAATTTAGCTATTAGATCATTAAACATTTAAATATTAAATTAAATATTTCAAATCAAAAGTGTAGTTTATTATATCATCAAAGGCATTTTCCACAGCTTGTCGAGAACTGAATATTTTTCCTTGCAAGAAGTGGTTCAAAGTCTGGAAGAAGTTCTAGTCAGTTGGTGCAAGGTCTGATGAACACCGTGGGTGAGAGTTTCCAAGTCCAGTTTCTGTGGTTTGAGCAGCATTGTTTGTGCCACATGTGGTGGAGCGTTGTCTTGTAAGAGGATTGGCCTGTCTCTATTGACCAATCTCAGCAGCTTAATTGTAAGCATCCTCATCATTTCACCCAACTGGTTGCAGTAGACATCCACTGTAATCGATTGACCAGGTTACATGAAGCTATAATGGATAATACCAGTGCTGGACCACCAAACAGACACCATTAGCTTTTTTTGATGAATATTCAGTTTTGGATTGTGTTTTGGCACTTCACTTTTATCCAGCCATTGTGCTGAGCACTTGTGATTGTCAAAAAGAATCCATTTTTCATGACCTATAACAATACAGTGTAGAACGGTTTGCCTATATGTTGTAACAGCAAAGAAAGGCAAGCTTTGAGACGATTTCTCATCTGATGCTCATTTAATTCATGTGGTACCCCATCTACCAACTTCTTTACCTTGCAGATTTGTTTCAAATGGTCCAATATTGTTGGAATAGTAACGTCAAACCTTGCTGCTAATTCATGCATAGATTGCATACGTAGGTTGAGATGGATTTGCTTCCACTACAGCTTTCAGCTTATCATTATCTACCTTGGTGTCAGGTCGCCCATGTGGCTCATTTTCAAGATTAAAATCACTAGAACAAAACTTCTCAAACCATCGATGTACTGTGTGTTCATTAGCCACATCCTTTCCAAACACTTTGTTGATATTTTGAACTATCTGCACTGTATTGGTTCCACGACAGAACTTGTATTCGAAAATAACACTAATTTTTTATTTAACCATGGTTTCACAAAATTTCACAAAAATTGCTCAGAGATACCAACTGTCAAACTTAGTACTTAACAAAATCAGACATTTTATACTTAATAACCTAGTAAATGGATTACGGTATTTTTATCTTTAAATTGTTAGGATTTTAAAGTATGGGGCTGCAGTTTAGTTTCTAAATTATTGTTTTCTTTATTTAGAAACTGACCTTTTAGGCAGTACAGTTGTACTTCCACAAGGACATTGAGAATGGACTATGTTAAGGATTACCAAGAAGTGAAGTCATGTGTAAGCAGTACATACTTAGGCCTATTTGGATTTATTTGGGGAGATTCCCAAGGGTTTGTCAAAGAAATTCTAAAGTTTAAATTCAGTCTTTCTGCTGAACACGAAAGTGGTCCAGATCTTATTCAAAGATGTCTGTGACTTACAGCCTCAGACAACTGTGGTCATTCTGCACTTTTTAGAACATTATCTCTAAATTTTGACTCTGACTCATTTAAAACAAGACAAAACAAACCAACCCTCTGTACATCTTTCTGCCTGATAGTAATGTTGCTATATAAGTTGCAGCATCTTTTATTTTTAGAATGGGAAATTTAATTAAAAGAAATAGCTTATGGTCCGGTTTAGAATGGAAATAGACTGACCTAAAAACAGATGAGAAATCATGATGCTTATAATCTTCATTTAGCTTAAGACGTAGGAAATACAGTCTCTAAAATATATATTACTTAACGGTTACTCCCGATAAGTTTTTAAAAATATTTTAAAAAATATTTTTGTAATAATAAATAACAGTTTACGAATCAAAAATAGGTTTTACATAGTAAAACTTGGTTAGAACAATGGCACATTCCTGGGCCAGAGATTCAAACATGGATATTAATTCAAAGCAGCTGGATGTAGGAACTAAGAAAAAGACAGTCCTGTTGTCCTGCTGTGGCTTTGCAGAATTCGACATACAACCATATTTTGCTGCTTTTAAGCATTTCCCTTTCCTTTTGGCAGGGAGGGGAGAGAGACTGTGGAAATAGATGGGCTTTTGCAATCTTATGTACAAGATTTTGCATTCAAGAAAAACTCCCAGAGAGATAATGCTTCTTTAACATGAAAAGTAGACCTGTTCCCTCTGAAGTTTTGTTTGTCTGGTTTATTTCCTGCTGCTCGGCTATCTTTCCAGGCTGGATTTTAGACCTGTCATTCTTTACTCATCTTCTTCCATGGTTCACACCTAGTGGTCTTTAGTTATATTTCAGGATTACTGCATATAAACAGGGTAAAGGGCAGCATGAAAGTATTAGGAGTTAATATGCTTGCAAAAGCAACAATACAGCCAAAGCTAAAACATTGTATTAGGGATTCTGTTGGAGCCAAGAGGAAGAAGATCACAGGCACTTCCAACCAAAGGACGCTCGGGCACCTGTGACACCCCCTCTCATAAGTCAAATATCCCACTGTTGGTATAAGCGGGTTTATTGTCAGGAAGTTTTTATCTGCTCATGTGGTGGTGTGTGTGTGTGTACACACATGCATACGTATTATATATTACCATGACATTTTGATCTCTGTTTCAGATTACTAAGAATCTCCAAATAAATAAGGGAGCTCTCTCTATCTTATCACTTGTTAATGTTCTTTACATAAGAGATGAGGAAATCCCCCTTGGATTTTTGTGAGACTTTTTGAGGAAGGTTTGCGAATGAAATAGAGAATATTTTAGAAATTTGAGGTCTCTATGGGAATTTCCTTGTTTTT
>VBSM01002356.1:3109813-3120354 GCA_008086735.1 Cheirogaleus medius
TCACGGTTCAGCATGGCTTCTGGAGCTCCAACCATCACATCCAAATTCCAGAAAGCAGAATATGGAGGGGGGCCCCTGCCATCACTTTATAGACTTCTAAAATTGTACACTGTACTTCTGCCTACATCTCAGAGGTCAAAACTTAGGCACATGGTCACTTCTTGCTATACAAAGGCTGGACAATAAAGCCTTTTAGCTGGGTGGCAATGTGCCCAACTTAATATCTGTTCTTATTACTAAGAAGGAAGGGTAATTGGCTGTTGGGAAACAATTGGCATTCTGCAGCACACCTAAAAATTAAGTATTAGCTAAAACAGCTGTGGCCAATTAAAATGTTGTTTCACAATAAGAACCTGAATATTTTTTTTTTTTGTCTATTTCTCTCTCTATCTACAACACTATGGTTATAACTTCTTCTTTTTTTTTTTTTTTGCTTTTATTTCATCATATAATGGGGGTACAAATATTGTTAGGGTTACATACATTGCCCCTACCACCCCTCCCCCCCTGGTTATAACTTCTGTATGCTTTTATCTCTACCAGCTGACTCTGAGCTCCCTGGGAAGCTGTTGGACCCAAAGCTCCTAACAGAATACACATCATAGAGCATTCAGCTCATTGATTTATTTGGCATCTATTGTATACCGTTATCACATAGCACCATCTAGGTACTAGGAGTACAGTAGCAAAAAACAGATGAGAGCTTACATTTTAGTGGGGAAGAGACTGAACAAATATATAGTAAAGAAAAATAAGCAATAAATTAATATCTTTGAGCCACAATGATCTAAGAAATTAGAGAGCTTATTTCCTCTTTATTTGACTTTGTATATGCTGAATTGCTTTAAGAACCTCTGATGAGAACCAAATTTTTTTGTGTTACTATATTTTTCAAGGGAATTGCAAATCATGGCCCATTGATTCTTCTGCTTTTAATAAATTAGCTCTTGCTGGGCGTGGTGGCTCACGCCTGTAATCCTAGCACTCTGGGAGGCTGAGGCGGGCGGATCGCTCAAGGTCAGGAGTTCGAAACCAGCCTGAGCCAGACCCCGTCTCTACTAAAAATAGAAAGAAATTAATTGACCGACTAAAAATATACACAGAAAAAATTAGCCAGGCATGGTGGCACATGCCTGTAGTTGCAGCTACTCGGGAGGCTGAGGGAGTAGGATCACTTGAGCCCAGGAGATTGAGGTTGCTGTGAAAGCTAGGCTGACGCCACGGCACTCACTCTAGCCTGGGCAACAAAGTGAGACTCTGTCTCAAAAAAAATAAAATAAATTAGCTCTTAACTAATATTTATTTCTCCAGCTGTAGAAAAATGATTATTGAAAGTATCTTCAAATCTTAACTAGAGATATCGATTTACAGATGATACTTATTCCTTCTCGTGATAAAAGTGTTACTAGAAGAAAATCTGTTATTAATCAATGTAGTTCCCTTAGAATATCATCTGTATGAGCTCATCATAATTCATTGTGTAAAAAGTATTTGCATTCATTTGAATGTATTTGTGTATTCATGGGTATAATTTCAGGATTCACAGCTGGTAATAGAAGCTTATAAATCAGGGTTTGAGCCTCCCGGAGACATTGAATTTGAGGATTACACTCAGCCAATGAAGCGCACTGTGTCAGACAACAGCCTTTCAAATTCTAGAGGAGAAGGCAAACTGGAGCTCAAGTTTGGTGGAAAATCCAAAGGAAAGTTATGGCCATTCATCAAGAAAAATAAGGTACTGATGGTTGGATCCTGTGTGAAATGACTTTTATAAGGTGTGGAGATTGTTACTTTATCTTTTAGTCTTGAAAAAAACTAAGATCTTAAACCTGTAGTTTCAGAAAGGAAAAAAAAAGCTAATGTGCTGTTTTATCTTAAAAGTCTTTCTTTTTGGTGGTGGTATGTTTGCCATGGCCCTTTGTCTTATTTCAGATGCATTATCACTCGTACCGTGTCACCCACACTAACAGATTACTGACCTCTCAGCCGTTCTGCATCATGCTTATCACCCCAAAATCTCCTAGACTGCTGCGTACCTTGGCTGGGAGGAGCATATGGCGCAAAATTTCCTTAACAATATATCAGTGCATCTAATTGAAATTGTTACCATGTTTATAACTTGGTTTTGAATTCATGTTAACATGTGTTTCCATGAACATTTTTCATTTTGTTTTCATAGTGTGATAAACAGGTGCATGACAGCATTAACCTGGGGACATAAAATATGATCAAGGCAACATTACTGCTTTAACTTTAGGATGATTTAATACTTAATTTTAAGAGACTGTCTTGCAGTTTTCATAACCTTAGCATTTAAGGGCTTTCATTTTCTCCCATTGAGCTATGTTAGTTTAGGTGGTATAGAAATATTTACCCTCCTGGCTTAAACTGGTTTAGAATAACTAATTAGAGTTATAGTTTGCATGTGAAAGTCTGCATGAGCTTCTTGTCAACGATTTCTTGCTCTTGTTCTGTTGCATTACTTACTAAACCTCCCACTTTCATCACATTCTTCATTTAACATGTTCCACATGTTTTCTTTTGGACCATGGCCTAAATATTTAATTGTTTGTGTTTTTCTTGCTTTGGATTTCAAATATTATTTGATGCTTATTTTTGTTTTGTGTCTTCTTGTTTCTGATTTTCACTCTATCACTGCTCCATCTCTTACACGTAGCTTGTGTCCCTTTTAACATCCCCCCATCAGCCTCCCCCTCCTCCCCCTGCCTCTGCCTCACCCTCTGCTGTTCCCAACGGCCCCCAGTCTCCCAAGCAGCAAAAGGAACCCCTCTCCCACCGCTTCAACGAGTTCATGACCTCCAAACCCAAAATCCACTGCTTCAGGAGCCTAAAGCGTGGGGTAAGTTCTGCTCTTGGAATCCTGTCTCTCTTGAGCGCTTTGTGGCATGTTTTGTTCTGCATAACTTATTTTGTTTGTGAATGAATCCATTGTGTTTTCCCATAACATAAAAAAAAAAAAAATAAGAACCTATGATTCTTTGTAGCTAGAAAGAAGAAGAAAGAAAGAAGAGGGAAGAAAGAGGGAAGCGGGATGGATGGAAGGAAAGAGAAAGCAAGCCAGCCAGCTCAGAGTTCTTTCTGTCTCTGGTACATTTTGAAAGGACTTTATCCCACTTCCCCTTTAAAGTATCTAAGTCATTAATTTTTTACCTTGATTTTACCAAAAAAGGAAACTTAGATTCCATTCCTAAAACTAGCAACATATGAGATGAGGAATTGGAAGTGACTGTGCAGTCAGAAAAAGTATTTGCTTAATAATTACTGCAGCAATGTGAGTGTAACACTTCCCTGAGCTATGCCTCAGGGTTCAAAGGGGAATGGTCACAGTGGTTTCATTTGCTATTTTAGTGAAATTATAAGAAGTTGATAAAATATCTGTTGACTGGAAAAGGCCTAATTCAGTATTTCCCTTTAAAGGGTGAAATAAGAAAAGCGGCCGACATTTATCGAGCGCTTATTATGTGCCCTGTTCTGTTCTGTGTGCTCAGAACACAGTTTTTCAACCACCCTGTGACGCCTAGGTGGCACTAATATTTCCTTATTTTGTTACTGCTCAGGAAATCGAAGCATAAAAAGACGAAGTTAGGAAGATGTAGAGCCAGGATTTAAAGTCAGGGAGTCTGTTCATAGAGTCTGGGATTCTGTGACATCCACATTCAGGGAAAAGGTATTACAATATAGTTGACTCATAAGTGGGTCTTATTAAGACTCCAATTTGACGTTCTAATTAAGATTGATGTGCTTAAGACACAGGGCTTGATGGACTTGATACAACCATCCAACATAGATACCAGTTTGGTTTACAGAAAAAGGTTGCAATAAAGTAATTTGTAGCTTCCTGAATCAATCTAAGTGGTTAGTCTAGCCTAAGCCTTCCCAAACTATCCTTTCTAATGAAGAATGATATTTTGCTATCAAGAGTAAAGAGGTATTTAGTGCATTAATATATCCAGTAAGGTTGTTTTTTTAAAATCCTGTCCCGTGGGAGTTGTAATACAGTTGTAGTGGAATGCTTTCTTTTACAAACATAATTTTTATTGTTCCCATTTACTAGGATCTACAGCCAACTGATAGTTGGGTTACTTCTTTCCAAGCATTGCCTCATAGTTATCCCTAAAGCAAGAGTTGTATGTCAGTCTTTAGGCTAAATAAACTGCATTTATTTAGCCTAGGCAAGCCCCACATTAGTTCTAAACTACAAATTCTTGAGTTTTGTTTTTTTCTTTTTGAGTGTCAGCTGATACATGGATGTAGGAAGAGATTCTAAACCATAACTTCTAAATTAGATGAGAGGTGTCCTCAGATTTGGAACCAAGCACTGGTTACCAGTGAGAGAATAGTAGTAGTCATCGTTAACCTGACAATCATATTTCTTTGAGTCCACAAAAAGTACTTGGTGTGAAAAAGAACATAAATATATAATAGATAACTATAAATGATAATAGATTGTTACCTTTTAAAATAAGGGACAAAACATTTCTTTATAGGCAGAGTTCCTTTAATAAGAGAATCTCAAAGTTTTATGCAAAGAATACGGTTGGTGGAATTATCTTGTTTTAAGGCTACCCAGCATATCAGATTAAGAATTAGAAATTTAATTTCCTAAAGATGTGAAGGGAGCCATTGTTAGAAGGCAGAGCATAGCTTCACAAGTGGATGATGGATTGTGCTGAGCTCTATTATTAGGACTTGCTGAGGAAGCTGCAGCTTCCGAGCTTAATTATGATGGCTTTTAGAACTCCACTCACTGTTCATCAAGGAATTTCCAACATATGATGAGGGCGTTTTTTTCTAGACGGTAAGGTTTTATGTTAACTATAAAGAAGCTAACCCACCTCTGCCACTTCCAAAACCTTTACAAGGCACTCATGTATTATATTTATGATAAATATCTCTGCATTTGTCTTTTGGACTCTCGTGATGAGTTATGTTGAATGTTCATGATTGTTTAGCATTTGTTTATGTGCCTATTCTGGTCTTCTCTCAACATTGCACAGTCTGTTGATTGCAAATAGTTTCTGAATCTGTGTTTCCTGATATTCTCAAAATGTTTAGGAAAAGACCAAAGAATTCAGTAATCAATAAGTGTAAGAAAAAGACCGTTAGAAAAAATGTAACACTTAAAAAAAACATGAGATGGGAAACTGGTTATTTTGATGATTTACAGAAGATCCCCTTTTTTAACCATAACCAGCAATATGAATTTTATTTCCTACTCCTCAAATCTGTGCTCAGCAAATCTTTGTTAAGAAAAAGTTCCTAAATGGTGATTAGGTTTTCCTGAGGGTAAACCACATACATATACCCATTAGCAGCATTAGTAAAGAGGTAGAAAAATATGCTTCGTTTCTGGTCAATCTGTTCTTACTTAGGGTCAGATTTGCTGTTCATTCCTCCAGGAAGCAGCAATATAAAATTAAAAAGTTCAAAAAACAAATCTATAGTTTGGAGAAATAGATTTGACTTTTAAGCAATCTCAGCATTGAAGGTGCATGATTTACAGGCTCCATGACCAAAATGATACAATCTTTGCTACCATTTCATTTATTCTACTTTTTAACTTAAGACTATTATGTCTCATCACCAAGAAATGGAGGTAAATTAAAAAATATATTAAAAAAGACTATTATGCCAAAGATAATTTAGTTAGGAAAGTTCCTAAAAGAATAACAAATCTGTGCCTTTTAATTTATCATGTTTTGCAACTTTTAGATTCAGATTTCAATAATTTGTTTCTGTTATCAGAGTATATAAGGCCTATACAAACATTTCTCGGCATAGCTGAATTTGTTTCTAAATAATAAACAAGGTGAAATATTTTTTGTTGTAAGCTGTTGACATTTGTAAGAAAATTTTGTTTCACTGAACGTCTTTAAAGATACTGCCAGAGCATTAACCATTTCATATTTACGTACATCAAAGAAAAATGAAACTAGATAGTATGTCGCCAATTTGTAATCTACAAAATATAATTTTATTACCTTAAATTAAGATTTCATTTTCTTGCCTGTGTTGGAGATTTCTATATCTAAAATATGGACATTTTTTCCCATATTTTAATTGTATGGAAAAATACCATCAAAGTTGATCAAAAGATTTTGAAAACCCTTACCAATTGTTTGTCAGATGTTAAAGTCTTATGCTTACTTTAATTTTATTTACTTTATCTTGTTCTCTTGCTGGTTATTGGCAGACTCAGTCTTTCTGTTTTCACAAAGAACTCATGAAGAGGACAATAGGGAAACCCACGTATGCCTTTGAGGCTAGGGACTATGTTGTAAGTTTACCTGTGACGGCCAGGTCATGCAGTCACGGCGCAGCCACTAACCCCATTCAGAGCACCAAGACTGGGGACCCAGGTGCACGCTGTTATGCTTCCACAACATGAAAGGAAATTCTTAATTGAGAGAACTGGGCAGCAGGGGAAAAAAGTCTAATTGTATAAATTCAATCTTAGGCTACTTCATCTGAAAAACTTGCATGAAAAAAGGAATCAAACTTTCTAATAACATCAGTGAGCTGAGCTTGTTGTTGTTTTTTTTCCCTTTTCATTCTAGTTCTGGTAAAGTCTTTGAAGGGATTGTGACTGCTGTCTGAGATGTCACTGGGTATGATTTTACAGCAAAATCCCACCCATGAAATGCGGCCGCAGAGCGTAGTCACAGACGAATGACGCTCTTGCAGATGGCACTTGTGTGGCACAATTATCCTCATCCATGTTTGTAACAAATGAATCCATAAGAGAGTTATGCCATAACACTTGGAGAACAATAAAACAAAAAGAAAATCAATGAAGCATGAGCAATTTCATAGAGTAGTAAAACAATTTTAGTTAAATATACATACGTCTATATTTATTTTCACTGTCCCCTTTCTTTGTACTTGAGGTTAGTACCTGTGACTGTCCAATAACACATGGACTCGCTAGCTCTTTGTGTTCCCACATGTGTTATTGATGCCTGTGGCTCCCAAGGCTCTTGATTGTCGCCTGAAACTGACAGCTTTTTAATTCTTCAGGTGTCTAGAAATGCACTTAATGGAATCTGCAAAATTATTCTTTTAGCCAATGATTGGCTTTCTAGTTTTAAGTGATCTAATTGGCTGGCTTACAACTTAAGACTGGAAACCAGTTTATAACTATTAAAAAAGAACTCCCTATACCATGCTTCTTGTAGATGACTGCCACTGTCCACTTCAGAAAATTGGATTTGCCTGAGAATTTGGTATTTCCTATTTCTATTGGGATTTTTGTTCAATCCTAATGACTTGTTTTTATTATGAAGTGGTAATCTTCCTATACAATATTTTGATGTTAGAATTCTGTGTTTGGGATTCTTGAGAAAGAATATATAATTTCAAGTAACAAAAGTAGCCAAATAGAGAGCAAAATAGTGTACTTAGTTGGTACATTTGTTGGTTCTTTGAATTAGCAATGTTTAGACAATAATGTGTGAGAAAATGTTTGTATATGTTAGTGTGCCTTGCAGGAAAGATATTTGGAAAGTTTTCTGCTGTGCGCCATAAGTGTTGTCTGTATGTATGATAAACTCAAATTGCAGCGAATAGATCTATGCTAAAGTTCACAGGAGGGCTTAAATATTTGTAGACTGCCCACATCAAAGCAGTCAGGAATGTAACTGTATATACCTTTCTTTTTTCCCCAAAAGTTTGTCTTGCTACCTCTTTCCTTAAAAATCTTGTTTTTCTTCATAGGGACAATTTCTTTAAAAAAGTTATTCTCTATTTACAAAAATATCAACTTTTGAGTCAATCTTAAGAATTAAATTTTAAAAATTCAGTTAGGGAAGTTTTAAATGCCCCTCCACCTACCCAATTCAAAATCAAGGGGCACATTCTTTACGACTTTATCTCCAAAGTATTTTTGGATCCTACTACAGATTGCCTGAACTTTTAGGATTGATAGTAGCTATGTGAGTATCATGCACTCAACTCTCAAAATACTACTTTATAGCCGGACGCGGTGGCTCACGCCTGTAATCCTAGCTCTCTGGGAGGCCGAGGCGGGCGGATTGCTCAAGGTCAGGAGTTCGAAACCAGCCTGAGCAAGAGTGAGACCCCGTCTCTACTATAAATAGAAAGCAATTAATTGGCCAACTAAAAATATATAGAAAAAATGAGCCGGGCATGGTGGCGCATGCCTGTAGTCCCAGCTACTCAGGAGGCTGAGGCAGGAGGATTGCTCGAGCCCAGGAGTTTGAGGTTGCTGTGAGCGAGGCTGAT
The DNA here is from genome assembly GCA_008086735.1 of Cheirogaleus medius. Taxonomy (NCBI): domain Eukaryota; kingdom Metazoa; phylum Chordata; class Mammalia; order Primates; family Cheirogaleidae; genus Cheirogaleus; species Cheirogaleus medius. The sequence continues at coordinate 3,118,076 of VBSM01002356.1, forward strand.
GCCACGGCACTCAGTCTAGCCCGGGCAACAGAGTGAGACTCTGTCTCAAAAAAAAAAAAAAAAAAAAAAAATACTACTTTATAGCCAGAGAGCAGGTCTCACCTGTTAATGAAGAGCCAGATGTTTCTTTTTCTAATTTTGAGATACCTTTCACTCTGTTTTGGGTCCAGTAATCACAATACCTTTACTCCTGATAATTCTCCAAACCCTGTGTCTCCCCTGTGGAGAGGACACAGAGCTCCGTAGGAGACATACCTGGTTCTCAGGTGGGAGGGAGCATTGTCTCTTCTTCCAGCCTGTGCTGAGAGGCTTTCTGGCACTGGCAGGTAGTTTCTTAGAGCACCTTCTACTCTTTGGTTACCTATTCACCAGTTTCAGAATTTGCTTCATGCCTTTAAGAAATGTCAATGTTTAATTTATTAGAGTTCCTTAAGATAAAAATATTGCATGTATGTCATGGAAGTAATTGGCGTTCAGACTATTTTAGTCTGTGTAAAACTTTCCATGGGAGATTTGATGAACTGGGCCGTGTCATTATATCTGTCTTTTACAGTCATCATATGGCAGTTGTGCACGCTTACTTTAGTTTACGTCGAGGCTGCGTGAGTGATACAAAACTGTGGCAAAAATCTCTCCTTTGCTATCTTATCTTTGCTCTGGCAGTGTGGCAGCCTCAAAAACGTTTCATTAGGGACCAGCCTTTCTTGTGAACTTTTGCACAGATCTGCTACAAGTCATTTTCATAAGTCAACAGGTGAATTTATGTCTTATTTTAATATGGTGGAACTGACCACGTTCCTCTTATTCTGATGTGTTGTTGTTTTTTTTCTCTCTCTCTCTCTCTTTCTTTCTCTCTCTTTTTACTGTTACCTCTTCAATTTTTCCATGAAGCTTTCTCTCAAGCTGGTAAGCACAATTATTCCCTGCATGTCCCAAGTCTAATCCGGTTTTTGGTGTGTGTTTGTGGATGCTATGCCATGCGCACCAGATCCTCCAAGTTAACTGTTCATTTGTGTTTCTCTTATGTGTGCTTTTGTTGGTGTTTCTTTATCAGATCTTTGGAATACAAAGGTCTGGAATCTCATAGAGGTGATCTTAATCTTTTCAAGTTGCTAAGAAAATTAACACTTAACTCATGACTTGGTTTTCTTTATTATTGGGGCCTTAAGAGGATGACAAATGTTGATAAAGTGTCTATATAAATATGAACATAAATATTATTAAATCTTGAGGAGATATTTATTGGAACATTTTGAACAAAAGTAAATTTAATAGTTGAGAAATGTTCCTCTCTGGGAGCCATAGAAGTAGATGGAAAACTCTGGGAACCTGAAGGAGACATGCAGTAATGGTACCAGCCTGCAGCAGCGGCTCAGCTCTCAGGCAGCCTGTGAGAATGGAAGAATGTGGTCTCTTTCAGGTCCTACATAAGTATGTTGGTACCTTGCACAAAACTGATTCAAGAGGCCACAAAATAATTTCATGGACAGTGAAAGGAGCCTCCTAGGCCTTTTTAGAATTATTTACTTAGTGTTTTATGTTGTTTCTACTTAATTGTATAGTCCTAGTAGACAAACTAATCATTAAATTTATTAAAAGAAAACTTAACCAACATAACCCATAACTATACTTCAAATATGTATAAAAGTTGCATAGTCTTCTCAAATGCCACAGCTGAGAATATCCTAAAATAATGGAGAATGATGAACTGTGACAATTCAACCAGGAACGAGATCAGCACTGTGTGCACTGCTGTTGATAGCCTAGGACATAGTATTTTAGGCTGATTTTTATGTACACATTTATATGTGAGTAGGTATATACATACATGAATACATATAATTTTTTCAACCTGACTTGGTATTTGGCAACAGACCCAACCTTAAAGAAAAAGAATATTTTATTAAACATTTCTTAGACTATGAAATAAAATCCTGAGAAGAATCTTTGATTAAGGTCTCTACAAGAAGGAAAGAGATCTAGACACTTAAATAAACTATAAATACATCAACAGTATGAATTCAGGAGAAATTGGATCAATTAACTAGGAATCTCTCCCAGCTGCCAGGGTTTCTTTCTTACCCTTTATTTATTCTTTTGCTGGGTGCTAGCAGCAAAAGGTAATATTTTTAGACAATCTTTCTGTTTGAAATATAAATTATTTTACCAATTTGGTATTGAATTGTTGCTTTGTACTATTATGTTGAAGCCAGTACACAAGTGAAGTGTTTCCATAAAGACCACTTCGGTGCTTAAAAAAAAAAAAAAAAAAATCTCAG
>VBSM01002356.1:3125049-3139352 GCA_008086735.1 Cheirogaleus medius
AAAAAAAAGAACAGCCAAATCAAACCCAAAGAAAATAGAAGAGAGGAAACAACAAAAGAAACAGCATAAATGAATTAAATTTGAAAATGTACAATTCAACAGAGAGGACCAACAGATCCAAAAGTTGGTTCAACTCTTTTGAGGAGTTTTGCTGAGAAATACGGAGGTAGCTAGAGGGAGGTGTCTGCCATGGAGTTAAGAGAGTGGTTTTGTAAAGTGCATAATAAGGATAGACAGCATCACAGTCTGCTTCTTGTAAAAATATTTGTTCATGCAACAAATTTTAATGAGCATCTACTATGTGCCAGTGACTGTCCTGACACTTGGGAACTCACAGAGCTTCCTCCAAGAGCTTCCATTCTTATGGGAGGAGACAGACAGTAAATAATAAACATAAAAATAAATGAATCATACAGTGTTGGAAAGTGATGCATGCTATGGGCAGGAGGGGAGGAAGGAAGGAGCGGAGGGAGGAAGTCCAAGTGGATCTCTGGTGGAGGAGGGGTGACCCTAGGGAGGAGCTACAGTTTGTCAGTGCCAGTGGACGGGGGCAGAATGTATGGGCTCAGACACAAGTAGTCAGGGAGAAGGGGAGTGAGGACTTGTGGAAATTCTATTCCCGTTATTTCTATATTTTCAGTTAAACTATTTCCCATGACCCAAAATATATCTTTTGGTGTGTTTGAAGGCCTTGTATCATATGATTGGTTTGGATTTTATTTTGGTGAAGCGCATTAAAGTTGGCCCCTTACCTCTGCAAAGAGTCATTTGCTCTAAACTTTTAACAACTCAAAGCCTACTGGAAGTACCTTAAAGCTAGGGTTAAAGTTAATAGAGCTCTTTGGTCCTAAAGGTAAACCCCAACATGCCTGCAAACTTCTCTGGGGATGCCTGCTCGAGCTCCTGGGGGCAGCTTCCAAAACAGGATTTCAGGAAAGGGGTGGAATCTTGCAATATGCAGCTCTAAAGCTCTGTTGTCTGCCTATTGTGGATGCCAACTGTGGATTCAGTTTCTTAACAGTTGCAATGGTGTGTAATAAAATTTCCAAGGCAATTCACTGTGCTGCTTTTTTTTTGTTTGTTTTTGAGACAGAGTCTCACTCTGTTGCCTGGGCTAGACTGCCATGGCGTTAGCCTAGCTCACAGCAACCTCAAACTCCTGGGCTCAAGGGATCCTCCTGCCTCAGCCTCCCAAGTAGCTGGGACTACAGGCATGCGCCACCATGCCCGGCTAATTTTTTGTATATATTTTTAGTTGGCCAATTAATTTCTTTCTATTTTTAGTAGAGACGGGGTCTCCTTCTTGCTCAGGCTTGTTTCGAAACTCCTGACCTTGAGCGATCCTCCCACCCAGGCCTCCCAGAGTGCTAGGATTATAGGGTGAGCTACCGTGCCCAGCCCACTGTGCTTCTTTATGAGGCAAACATGTTGCAACCCACAAGACCCAGGACGCCAGTTGTAGCTTTGGTTTGCGTGAAGAATGTGCACATGGAAATACTCGGGAGTTCTTTGTTTTTCTTGTTGTTTGGGGCAAAGGGAGGGGCAGGATTAATTTATGTTTCTCATTTGCTGGAGACAGTAGGGGAATACCATTCAGAAAAGGCAAATGAAATTTATTAATAAAAATCAGCCGCTGGATTATATGGACCTTGTAGCAGAATTCTTATAGAGAATTCCTAGAATGAAAGCTGGTCTTGTAGTCCCCTCAAATCCATGCTCAGATCCAGTCTTCCCACATTCCCATTCATATGGCTGTCAAAGTGGTGGAATATAATTGGCTGACAACAGCAACCTTTACTGTTCTGCTCTTTCTTTTTTCCAGAGATGCCATAACAAAAATGAAAGATGTCTACCTGAAGAATCCTCAAATGGGAGATCCAGCCAGTTTGGATCACAAATTAGCCGAAGTCAGCCAAAATATAGAAAAACTGAGACTAGAGACCCAGAAATTTGAGGTATGAAAACTGTGTTGTTGAAAAGCTTTCTTGGAAACAAAGAGAGAGAGAGAGGAACAGGTGCCGCTCTGTGTGTATCGGTGCAGACACCAGCAGCTTTTTTGCTGGGCTGCTAGGCTGTTCCATGAGTTACAGTAAAAGGAAAAATACACTGTTACCTGCCCAGTGCTCTGCTTTTCAGCATATCCAGTTTTAATTGTGTCCCTTAAAAAATGATTGTGTTGAAAGTTGTATTTGTATACAGTGATGTCTTTTAAGTTAAGTGTTTCGCTTAAGTTTGTCCCACATTCAACCATATGGATGTACTCAAAGGTAGCTGCTTCAATTTCACCGGAGAGGTGAAAGCAAACTCACCTCTCGGAGAGGTGGTCGGAGAGGTGGAAGCAAACTCATATTTATGCAATTGCCCACACCCTGTCCCCGTGTGGACCTTCTTGCATCAGTTTAAATGACTGAGGAGCAGCCCCGGAATTTGGGGCCTTAAGACTCCCTGGTCTGGCCTTCAGATGAACTTAAGCAGAGTCTTTCATTGCTTTGTTTCCAGGCCTGGCTGGCTGAGGTTGAAGGCCGACTCCCCGCACGCAGCGAGCAGGCCCGGCGGCAGAGTGGCCTGTACGACAGCCAGAACCCACCGACAGTCAACAACTGCGCACAAGACCGAGAGAGGTACAGTATCTGTGTGGCGCCTGCGCTCTGGCGGAGGAGATTTGCTTTGCATTCATTTCTAAATTCCCGAATTTGGGAATGAGCATGAGGCACTTGTTAGATGCCAAAATATCTATTAGGATTGACCTCTGATTCTTCCCGTGGTACAAATTTATAATTGAACAGGGGGTGGTGATCTAAGCGTGCGGGATAATTTAAAATGGTCTTAATGACAGCCCTGGAGGGGGGTTGCATGCGGTCACAGGACTACATTCGAGTCCTCCCTGGGGTCAGTCGCTATAGTTGCTGTGTGTTTTCCTTTCTTGAGCAGCCCAGATGGCAGTTACACAGAGGAACAAAGCCAGGAGAGTGAGGTGAAGGTGCTGGCCACGGATTTCGATGACGAGTTTGATGATGAGGAGCCCCTTCCTGCCATAGGGACTTGCAAAGCTCTCTACACATTTGAAGGTGACGCTTCATGTCGGCTGGATTCCCCTGCCTTTTATAAACTATGTCTGAGTCCCTCTTCTCTTTCTGTGACCAGACCTTTCCTTAGAAGTCTTGCGGCTCTTTCTCTGCTATGCTTTTGCCCTACTCGTAGTAGTATTTTTATAGAGACGGGGTCTCGCTTTGTCACCAGGCTGGAGTGCAGCAGTGCCATCACAGCTCACTGCAGCCTCGAACTCCTGGGCTCAAGTGATCCTCCTGTCTCAGCCTCCTGAGTAGCTGGGACTACAGGTGCCACCACACGAGTAGCTGGGACTACAGGTGCCACCACACCTGGCTAATTTTTTTTTTCTGTAGAGACAGGGTCTTGCTATGTTGCCAAGGCTGGTCTCAAATTCCTAATCTCAAGCAATCCTCCCCCCTCAGCCTTCCCAAACCTATCGTTATTATTTGGTTGATGGCTGTATATTTTGACTTTTGATTTGTATAATTTAACAGCTTTCAGAGTGGATGAAATGGAATAATATTTTTTTCCTAGGGATGGAATAATAGTTGTGTCATCCACCATTCATTTAATACTTATAGAGCTTCTGTCTTGTAAAGGCCAGAGAAGGGGGATGCAGGCAGTGTGGCAGGACACCTGCCCGTAGGGGATCAGGCAGACACAGGTGGGAGAGGACAGCTTGCAGTGTTTACCAGAGGAGGGTCCAGAATGACAGGGAGCTCGAGGGAGAATGAGACCACTTCCTTGAGGAAGTTTGGACCACCCGCCATGGCATGGGCACTGCCAGCAGGGGTCGTGTGGCCAGAGCTCTGAGGGCTCGAGTGGTAATAGTGGAATCCGCTCGTAGAAAGTGGCAAGTGCCATTGTTGGGGCAGGGGGATAAGAGAAACCTTTGGATTTTATTTGGCAGCATCGAGGAGCTGTTGGAAGTACTTGAGTGCGTGTGGATGTGCACAGAGCTGTACCTTAGGCGATTTCTCTTTTTAACTGATGCAAAATATTTATTCCAAGTTATTTTACGCAGTTTTCCCCCTCAACAGACTTGTAATAACCACATCTTTTAAATCTGTAAGTAATGTTATCAAAATAATCTTAATCTTCAAAATCTCATAAAAATTTATATATTACAATCCACCCTGAATATCAAGGCTGCAAGAATAACACAACATTTCCTATATCCTTAGGGGATTTATTGGCACATGTGTAGGATCCATTAGGAAACAGGGAGGATGGGTAGGAAGACTAGCCTAGTGTTTCTAAACTAACGAGCCTGGACACCACGTCCCAAGAGTGTTAACAAGGACGCTGCGAAAAAAACTATCAGAGCTTCAGTAAGTTTCGGAAACCCTGAGATAAATGGATTTTATAGATTTCTTTACTGCAGGACTTTTCAGAACCTTTAATAGACTAAATGTTCTTTGCGACAAAACAAGAAAGAAGTACCAGGTTAAATGTTCCCAGTTTTACTTCACATCCAACCACCGCCTGCCCTCCCTTGCCCCTGACTCCCTGTTTCCCCTGTTAACAGCTCTCTAAATAATTTGCCTTCCTGAAAACCTTTTGGGGAGTGGTGCCTTAATAGCCTGGGGGGCCTTGATTAAGAACACAACAGAGACATTGAAGTTAAACTTCAGGGCTGATTGGAAGTTGGAAAGGAAAAGGAGAGGAAATCAAACATGAGTCCCAAGTTGCATTCCTGGGACAATGGAGTGTCCAGTGAAATGGGGGAGCAGAAGGAGGACCTAGTTTGGGAGGAAAAACAATGAATTCAGGTTTGCTCATGTTGCATTTCTAGTGCCGGGGCCACATCAAGGTGGAAGCACGCTGCAGGCACTAGGAAAGGAGGAATCTTCGCTGCAGAAAAATGCCAGAGTAGGAGAAAGCGATGTGAGGATGCTGTTTAGAGGGGTGCACTTGAAGCCATGGGGCCACTTTCCCTCCAAGAGAGATAGAGGATTCACCCGGGGGGACATACTTGCCATTCTGGGAGGAAGGAGAAAAAGGCCTCTGGAGGACTTAGAGAAGGGTCCTTAGGGAGACCTGGAAGTTCGTGTGTGGGGGGAGGGAGTGTCAGGGCAGTGAGTGAGGGGTCAGTGCATCTGAGAGGTCCAACGGGATGAGTTCTGTACAGACCTCGTCTTTTTGTTCTGTTCTGTTCTGAGTCAGGTCTTGCTCTGTCGCCCAGGCTGCAGTGCTGGCGCAGTCACAGCTCACCTACAGCCCGGAGCTCCTGGGCTCAAGGGGTCCTGCCTCAGCCTCCTGAGTAGCTGGGACTACAGGCGTGCGCCACCCAGCTGATTTGTTTTACTTTTTGTAGAGATGGGAACTCACTATGTTGCTCAGGCTGGTCTTATCCTGGCCTTCAGGTGATCCTCCCACCTCAGCCTCCTAAAAGTGCTGGGATAACAGGCGTGAGCCACCACACCCGGCCAGGCCTCATCTTTTATTACACTCATCACAAAGATTGCTGTTTTCTTTCTACCCAAATTTGACAAGACCCCTAAACTATTCTGATATTGCTTTTTCAGGTCAGAATGAAGGAACCATCTCTGTAGTTGAAGGAGAAACGCTGTATGTCATAGAGGAAGACAAAGGTGACGGGTGGACCCGCATTCGGAGAAATGAAGATGAAGAGGGTTACGTCCCCACTTCATACGTCGAAGTCTATTTGGACAAAAATGCCAAAGGTGCTAAGACTTATATTTAATACCACTTAAAAAAAAACTTTAAAAAAGTTGGAGTTGTTTCTTCCCACAACTGTGGCTGTTACAGGCATTTCTTCACGGGACTGGCCGGAGAGCACCACAGCGCACGTGGTCATGTAGTCTCCCAGTGGACTCGCAGGCTCCGTGCACCGGAATTGCCTTGTCTAGTTTTGACTATGATCAAGTTTCTTGCTGATGAAATTTTATGTGGAAAGCTGCCAACTGCCAATTTACAACTGTGTCATTCAAAATCTGATAAACATTTCTTCCTTTGGCAGTATCTGTAGATAACAAAGTTGCATTCTAACTTCCAATCAATACTTCTGAATTAAAAAGTCCACGTATGTCACGTGGGTGCAGAAGATGTCAGTTCTTTCGTTTCTATCTGGTATCCACCATAAATTGAGTTATGTTAGGAGGTTACATTTTGTAACTTAATAAATTAAACTATGCTAGTTTGTTAAATTTTATAATCATTCACTTGGGAGGAAGTCATAATTAAAATAAAATGTCCCTCTTCTTGAGTAAAAAAATAAATAAGATTCTTATATTGGTACTAAACTCAAGTATATATTTTTACTTAAACATGGTTAAATCATTGTTAGATCATCATGATTATCCGATAATGTCTATATGATCCCAAACAACCAATTGAAATCTGGAAAAATTTGGTCAGTTAACCAGTTGACTTTCACAAGACATGACTGATCTTCCAAGCTCCACCAGATTGACAGTTGATCAGATGTGCCAATGCCGTCTAGATCAGCTTATTTAAAAGCAGGTCATGGCTACGCCTCAGCTCGCTTTGGCTCTGATTTTCTCACACTTGGTTGTTTCTGTTGGAGTTTTGTGGCAAGTAGAGCATATTCAGCTCAGAGTTGCCCGGGCAGGGCTATAAATAGAGCTTGGTGTGTCGGCAGCTGCTTCTACACACAGGCACATCACTTTTCAAAGGGGGGATTTTTTTTTTTAATAATTGGCAATATTGAAATTTCCTGGAAATTGTTTTAGAATGTCTGGCTCATTTTATATAATTAACTATAGCTAGATTAAAATAAAATATTTCATCGTCTTTAAGGAATCTGGGCCACTTGGGAATTTACATTTTTAAATTGGCACTAAGGAGGGAGGGTAATATGAAATTGGTTACATACATAGACGGTTACCAAGCCCAGAATTTGATTTTGCCCATTGTTAGAATCTACACCGAGATCACAGAGAACCAGTTATACATGGGTCAGAATGAAGGTGTGGGGTTAAGATTCTCTTTTTATTTGACTTTGAAAATTCTTTATGTGTGTCCTTCTTACTTTTAAGTGGGAAATTAGCTTCTTGCCTCTACATTATGGGTTCATTTTATAAGCTCAAGTCCATTTCAAGCTGATTTTTCAAAGCTGTAGCTGCACATCCAGGCTCTAGAACCTGGCAAGAGTGATAGGTGCTTGTTGCTGTGTTTCAAAATTCCAGCAGCAAATTCCCTTAAATTTCACAAGGGCCACCAAAGTGGAATTTAGTCATCTTTACTTAATGACAACCTGATTTTTTTAAAAACACACTTTTCATTTGGAAATAATGACAGACTCTCAGGCAGTTGCGAAGACAGTACGGAGAGGTCCCACGTACCCTCCACTCTGTTCCCCAGTGGCTGCATCTTACACAGCTACAGCACAGTATCAAAAGCAGGAAGCCAGTGTTGGTCAGCATGATTTTTTAAATATATGTGAATTTTGTAATTAAAATTTCTTTGCAATACTTTTCCTTACATAACATCCATAAAGCCACTCCTCCTGACCCCAGGCCTCTTTGGGCCAAGTGTTTCGTTCTCCTTTGTAAGAATTGCAGCAAGAAAAGAAAATCAGCTGACCCTTTAACAACAGGGATTAGTTTTAATGAGCAGTAGGAAGTTTCCAGCTTTCTGTGTGTAACCAAGTGAATGGGAGACCTAAGATACTAAAGTCTGACCTTTCTATCCGATGATGAACTCATTTCCAGCCTATGTACTACGAGAGAAAGCCAACTAGACACTGAAAAAGTCTAAAATGGGGTAAAACAACATCCATTAGCCTTTCAAAAACCTGCTCTGAAAATAGGGCATTCTGTCAAGTCGTGTTTTTTTCCTTTAGAGTTATGCAAATTTGATTCAGAAAATAGCCCAATTGGTTTGTGAGGAGCGGGTGTTGGTTTGGACACAGAAATTTACAATTATTAAGCTGTATGCCTCAGTAACTCTAACAGATGAATCTATATAGTATCGACTAAACAATGAAGATATTTTGTAGTTTCGGCTCCATTTAGTCCATGCGTGAGGTATCAGAAAACGTTGGAACAATTCCCAAAGAGTCAGGAATCTCCATTTCCACCCCAAGTATACTAGTTTTCTTCCAACAGTTCTCTGTTAAAAATAAAAGAAGCAAAATCTCAGCTGTTGGTAACATTTTCTCCTTTTACTTGACAGCCACACTGAGAGGTTAATCATGTGTATGCAGAAGCCTTTCCTCCCGACTTTCCTTATGAATCTGCCCGACTTCCCCGAAAACACCGCTCCCCTTAGACTCCTCCAGCCTGAGCTGGGCTGCTGCTTTCTGCTGCCTGTAGCCGAGAGCGGTTGTTTTATTTTTAATAATGCCTGTGCACTTTGTGTGTGTGTGTGTGGTGTCTACAACGTGCTTATTTAATAATTGCCAAACTATTTAGACTAGAGTAACTTCCAATTGGTCAACTGGATTGTGACTTTCTTCTTTTGTGGTTTTGTTTTTGTTTTTTCAAATTGCTTTCTGTTAAATATGTCCGTAATTCCCTCCACAGAATATATTTGTATATACTGCAATTTAAAAACTAAAAGGAGTACTTGAATTAATTGATTTCACGTTTTACTTTTTTATCTGTTTGTTTTATTGTTATTCTGCTGCCTAATGACCTTTTTGTTTTTGTAACTGCTGGGAAGCCGCATGGCCTCCTTCGCTGGTAGCTGGTAGCGAGGTCCCCTGCCGGCTGCTCTGCACTGAGTTTATTATAAACACTTGGGTTCTGAGTAAGTTTTGTTTTAATGTGGCCAAAATGATTGTTTCTTTCTATTCTTATCCTAAAAGAAAAGAATCTGTCTGGCATCTTTAGCTGTACCCTCGTATCTGCCGCTCTAATAAACGTTATATTTTTCCTCAGTGTTGTGTATTTTAAGTGATTTTTCACCTTTCCAAGAAAATTATCCTGTGTAATATGAATACCTAACTCTTTCATCTTTAGTAATGGGGAATTTTCTGGCCAAATGCTTTTTAAAAATTCTGCCTTCCACCCCCTTTTCAATGATGACATCTTCCCTGTTTCTTACACTGTGGGGACTCAAGGGCCTGAAAAGTCTGTGTGTTGCATTTCTCTCCTCCCGCCCCAAGATAAAGAGCTTTCACTGTTTATTGCTGAGTGAACAGAGTGACGAGTTTTCCTTTTCTCCAAAGATTTTTACATTGCGCGGCTAAAGAACCAGGAGTGTCAGTCAGAGAGGGAATCAGGCCTTCATGTTCCTTGCACCGTTCTGAGAAACGTCCATTTCTTTCTCTTGAAACTAAACTTACTGGAAACATGAGTTGGGATGGACGGCTGCATCGGCCTCCGTTGTGGGCCTCTCTTAACCCTGAAGTAAAGACTAGCTAAGGGTCCAAGTTAAACCGTGAAAGTTCCTTATCTGGGTTATACCCTGTAGTAACCCATTGCTCTAAACCCCCTCCCCTCCCTGCCTCCCCCCAACCCAGGGCGGTGCAGTTTGCAGCCCTGAGCAAAATGCCCGCCTCTAACCTGCTGCCTTCTTCTCTAACAGAGGCTTTCTCTTCTTCTTTTTGTGTTCTAGATTCCTAAGGTGGCATACGCCTGTGCGAGCCTCGGGGGAGCCTTCCCAGGAGAAACCCCTCGGCCTGGCCTGCTTGTCTCCACAGCCCCCAGCGCCCCTGCGGCCACACTGGCCTGCCCGCGCTGCCAGGGGTGGCCCCACCTGCAGCCACATCCCCGCGTGCCTGCGGTGCTGGCCTTCCCTGTCCTCTCTTTGCAGCATGCTACTTGTGGCCCAGCTCCTCCCACGGCCTGCCTGGTGCCTCAAGGGGGGCCAGGCCTCTCCCCCCCACCCCCCACAGCAGGGTCATCCTCATCGCTCCCCGCCCCCCCCCCCCGCAGGCCACCAAGAGGGTGGGACACAGGCGCCCACCCTCCCTTGCTCCTTCCTGGGCCCTCAGTCCACCCGGGCTCGTGCTGGCCGCTCCTTCCGCATTTCACACTGTGCCTTCTGTGGAAACTTCGCCACCGGTCTCCCGGGGAGACTGACAGGACAGGACCTGGAGGGTCAGACGCGCACCAGGTGGACTGGGCTCCCAGCTGTCACTGACGATCACCTTAGGAAATACTCCCTCTTTTCCCAAGACCACTAGGTAGTCCGTGGGCCTTCTCTGATTCTGGGCTCGTGCTCACGCTGAGCGCCGGCCTGCTCGGCCTCGGCGGCGGCGGACACAGGGGACACGCACACGTCTTGTGGGGAGCCCTGTCTCCGGGCACCGGCCCGTCGTCTTGCCTGTGTCCACCTTTCATGAGAAGCACCTCGGCCCGCCCTCCCCAACGTCTCCCTGTCCCTGAGGCCCGCGGGGCGTGCGCCCTGTGCCAGCCTCACCCCTGCGCCCGCTCTCTGCAGAGCCAACACTCCTCCTGCCCTGGCCCTCGGCGAGCATCTCAGCATTACAGCACGGTCATCACCAAAGACCCTGTGCCTCTGTGGTCCTTCAGTGCTCCTGTGGCCACCGCTTCTGCATTGTATCACGCGCTCTTCATGTCGTGCGGGATTAACGGAGTCTGCGTCCGGAGCTAAGTTTCCTTCCCCATGTGGATCTTTGAGGAGAATCGAGGTCGTGTAGCCTGCGGCCCCCACGCCTTAGAGCAGTTCAGCCCCTCTTGTCACTCAGTGCGGACGCAGTCAAGGGAAGGAGTCGGCTGTGGGTTTCTGTGACTGGGAGAGCCGGCGGAAGCGCAAGGGTGAACTAGGCACCGTCACTCTTCTGTTTGGCTGTGTAACTAGGCGGTCACCTCCAGCATCCTCAGTTCTTCTTGAGGTCTATGAATCTAAGACAAGGAAGTCCCACAGGGGGCCAGAGGGACAGGGACGGAGTCGCCAGGTCCTCAGAGTCGGGCCTGTCTTTGTTGGTGGCTCATCCTGTGTGTGGAGACCGGGAAATAGATCGCTCCTCTCAGCAAACCAGGGTGACCACACACCACCCTTTAGGAGCAGCTCGGTTGACCCTTGGGAACCGGACTCTCCGGCAAGGACGTGCCAGGGGTGAGCGGCTGGAGGGGAAATGGCTCCAGGGTTAAGAAGCGAGCGAGTATGAGCCTTCTCTCGCTCTTTCTTCCCCAAAAGCGAGGCTAAGCCAGGGGACCGACCACTGCCTGCTGGAGAGCCTCTGCGGCCTCGGAAGTCTCGGGGCTCTCGTCTCTACAACACGCCACCCTACTGTGGCGCACTCCCCAGTCACAGGAGCGAGCGGGCTCGGCGGATGAGACGGAAGCTGGCAGCCAGGATACCGAAGGGTGAGAAGAGGCAGGGCCTCACCTCCGTCCCTGCAAACCAGCAGGCGCGTGGCCAGCACGGCGCGCCCCGCGCTCCGTGAGGGGGCTCCTCTGTCAACAGGGTGCGTAGGCGTCTCCAGGGACTTCAGAACTCTGCCAGGTCAGGCTGACCACTCTCCACTCCACAAGGATGCTCAAGGGGTTTTTTAAATCTGATTTTAGAACCTCGGGAATGCATGTGCGTCGCATCTTTCCTGTTAGGGGTCCGAATAGATTAGTTTCTTGCAACATAGGGGGAAAGGTATAAGCTGTAGTGATTTGTTCTTTGAATGTCTGTCACATCCAATATAGGATATGCTTGTATCCTCGTGTCCCTGCGTCCTTTTTTAACCTTCTGTACCACCTGTGTCCAAAAAAGAATGGACGACGAGTGCTTTCAAATGTGTGACCTTGGCGTCTGCTTCCCTGCCCGGCTGCGTGGCTGCGTGGCTGCGTGGCGAGAGCAGCGCTGTCCCGGCTGGGCTTACTAGAGCAGGTGAGTTATCCTGTGGTAGTCGAGGCACATCATTTACTCTGGGAATCCTACTGTGAAACCCTGCACACGTTGCTCTGGAGCCTTCGCATAGAGCGTAGAGCAGGCACGTGGGCTCCTCCTCTCTACCCCGTCTATGGCCTGTCGTTTCTCTGCCAGTGCTAGAATACTGTTGTGTCGTGAGATGACTCATTGTAAAAGAACCTGCCCTGAAAATGACTTAAAAGCAAAATGAAAAGAGAGGAACTTGTCATTTACCCAGTTTTTCCATTGCAGGATGGGAGAAAATGAAAAAGCCTGGGAAGCGGTAGTGGGGATCCCTTTGGGTTTTTATCACGCTCGTCTTGGAGATAAGCCTGCAGCTTGTCTAACCAGCATAGCACAAGGGCCCCTGATGCCTTTTGGTAACATCTGTAATTACAGAAGAAAGTTTACACAACATAAAAGGGTTATGTTAATACTAAGTATTTTTCCAGAAGTTTTGGTTTCGTGTTTCTTATTGGCTCTGCCTGCTGTGCTTATGTCATCCCAAAACTTCTTTTTAAAAAAAAGATCCCAAATTCTATTTTAACCTGATGTTGAGCACCTTTAAACTGTCTATGTGTGTTGCACTAACTCTGAACTTTGGAGGCATTCCACCGTTGTGAAGGCTCGTCGCCATGGTGAAGGTCCTGGGATTGCCCATTTGTCTCTGGAGATGGAATTAAACCAAATAAAGTGCTTCCACTGGAAGGCTTCTATTGACCCTGTAACTATATGTTCATCCTCTAAATGTTAAATAAAAGTATAACTTGGGGCACAGTGTCATGGGACTGTTTTGTTGCATGAAGAGGCAGTTAATCGTGTAAGCAGCCTGGTGTTGTCAGAAGTCCCTTGGGCTGGAGACCTAGTCGGCTCTAAATGCCAGCCCCAGCCACTGAGGGGAAGGCTGGCCGACACTGATGGGACATTCAGGTGCAAGGATTTGGGGAGGCTCCTTTTCTTGGCATAGAGATTCAGCTGGTGGCCACCCTAGCCTTTCGGGGGACACTGTTGCTCGGGCAGGGGCGAGGCGAGGTGGTGGAATGCGAGCATGCCTGAGTTCCATGACCTGGTGTCACCAGCGCTCAAGCCCAGGCTCTTGGTAGCTCGGCTGGAATCAGCAGGGTCTATCAAGGGCGGGCCCGGCACCCTCAGGGCGTGTGCTACTAGTAGGGGGCCGTTTCCACAACCAGATTTGAGAATTTCGCCCCAGCCTTTTGGGGGAAGATACAATGGCTTGTGCCCATGCTTGTGTTTCCTACGGTGTTTCAGAGCTGTTTTAGGAAGACAGTTCTCCGGGGAATGAAGTATTAGCAGCTACAGCAAGCGCTAGGCCAAGGTCAACACTGAGGCTGGGGGCAGCGCCTCCTCCGCAGGTGCACATACCCCTTCTTGGGCACCTGGGGAGGAGGGGCTGGGCCGCAGCTGCTGGTTCTCAGCAAGAGTTGGTGCCCGGGGCAAGGCCAATCTATCATCGTACTAACTGGAACCTCCTGTTTAGGTTGTCAGCATGTTCTTTCTGGACGCCTACAGCCGTGGGCAGGAGGTGGGGTGTCCCCAACTGTCTCTGGGGCCTGCCTTCTGCGAAGGGCCTCGCCCCCACGCTGAGGCAACTGCAGCTGCGTTTGCTGATTTGGGGCCTCCGTTCCCTCGAGTGTGGACACCATTCCTCATAGCTTGGGAACAGTGGAGGCCACCAGGCAATATGTTGCCACACAATTCCTTTTGGGGTGCACTGAGGAAGCCTCTTGAAGCCATAGTTTCAAACAGCAGGACACTCCTGACTCAGGCTCCGGAGAGGCACAGACCTGTGGGCCAGGCTCCTCCGGTAGGTCAGGAAATACCAGCCCGCCCGGCCGCCCCCGCCCTGCGACCTGTCCTGGGCGCGCCCCGGCCTGGGCGGCGGTTTGTCCGCAGGGGCAGCAGCGCCCCCTCGTGGTAGGAGGAGGCAGAGTGTGGAGAGGAGAGTGAGGAGGCCCCCAGGGATGACCAGGAATGAAACGGAAGGGGTCAGAGGCGGGGTTCAGGTATGCCCCTCCCTTTTGTTTTTATTAAAGCAAGAGATTCTGAAGCTTTGCAATCCATCAGACAGCCTGCAAATCGAACTCTGAACTGCTGCTGCCAAAGACGGACGGCAGAGGGAAAGAGCAGGCCCAAGCAGCGACCCCCGCCTATGGCCTCATCCCTTTCCCAGGAAAGGCAGGGGTGAGCTGTGTGGCCAGCACCCTCTGAGACCCGGGATTAATCCGTGAGGGCTGCCAGCTGGCACTTGGCACCCTCTGTGTTTGTCAGGAAAGTTGCACCAAGCGCCCATTAGGCCTTGATTTAAACGCTTCTCCATCTAGACGGTATGTGAGTAACATCAGCTGGGGACATCTCTGGGCCACAAAAGGTACAGAAGCAGGCTGGGCGAGGTGGCTCACGCCTATAATCCTAGCACTCTGGGAGGCCGAGGC
>VBSM01002356.1:3139452-3149899 GCA_008086735.1 Cheirogaleus medius
AAAAAAAAAAAAAAAAAAAGGTACAGAAGCATGGAAAGGCCCCCATGTACCTTTGTCCTCAGTGCTAAGGGCCCAAAAGCCGTGGGGAGAACGCTCACTGGGATCCACCCTCCCCGTGGAAGGATCCTCTCTGCCCAGGCACCCGCGGGCCCAGCCCCAGGACAGGCTCAGGGTTGGCGGGGCCCTGCCAGCATCCTTCAAACCCCTCCAGTTGCAGCTCTGGGCTGGTCGCTGGGGTCAGATCAAAGGAAGGACTGGAAGCTACATCCCTGAGACTGCTTTCCAGAACATAATTTGCTCACAATGTTTGCTGCTTTTTCACAGCTTTCCCCACAGGCGTTAATTTCTTCTGCTCTGGAGCTGCCTGTAGTCCCAGGCTGAGGTGGGAGGATGGCTTGAGGCCAGGAGTTGGAGGCTGCAGTGAGCTCTGATCATGCCACCGCACTCTAGCCTGGGCGACAGAGCAAGACAGTCTCTCTTAAAAAAATTTCCTGCGCACCCAGCACCCATCTCACCCTGGCTACAGCAAACAAGTCTGTGTCAGTAGGTGAAGCTGTAGCAGGGAACAGCCAGAGGGAGGTGCGATCCCCAAAGCCCACTCACTATCCCCAGAATGAGGCAGCGTGAGGTTCCCGGGATGATTTGCGTGGGTGCTGAATTTGCACTAGAACTAAGATAGGAGACCACTCTTTCCGGGCGGCTGCACCTTGCAAACGTATTTTCTGCGGCAGGTTTGTGAGAAGAACCACAGGCAGGCGGAGAGGCTGGCAGCGAAGGCGGCAGCTTGGCCGCAGACGCCCCCACGCTGCAGGGTGGCTTCCTGGCCCCTCACGGCTGGCGCCACGCCCAGCCACAGAGCAGGTACTGGGACAGAGCCTGGGCACCGAGGGTTTCCCGCCCAGCTTGTCTGAGGTGAACCACCAGACTCCGGCATCTAAGTCTGACTGAGCCCTAGAAGCCATGTCTCAAGTATAACGGAAACACTGAGACAGATTGGTCCCTATTTCTCTCGCCTTCCCATAGTACAAGAAATGTCTCCAAACCTGAGAAATAAATCCTCCAGACAAAATTCATTCTCATCTTCCATGTTAAACAAGAAAGTCACAAAACATGTACCACAGCACTTCGTATGTATATAACCTTCAAATGTGAGCGAAGCTGAAAATACTGCGCAGAGATAGACGCATAATATAACTAAAAGAGCTTTGAGTGACACGCGGCCAAGGAGACAGCTCCGGACAGGCAAGGCCAGACCGACCCAGAGCGCCCCAGGGGCAGGCCCTTGTCACCCAGCTTTTCATTCTTTCTGTTGAACGTTTCTCTATGCTCATATCTGATGGGATTTTACAAGTGTTTTTAAAGTAATATATAAAATCTCAAATTCTTCTGGTCCGCAAAAAAAAGCCCGAAAAGTAAAAGCCCAGTGAAAAAGGCAGGACTGTAGAAGACCAGCATCCGGGAGCCCCCGGCGCTGACAGCGAGGCTGCAGTGAGGGAAGGGCCGCCCTCACCAGGAGCCCAGGGCCTGGGAGGGACGCGGCCACCTGTCTGGGTGGCCAGAGGGGGACCAGCCTGGGGCATGTGCTGGCTTCAGCCACTGCCCACACCTGGCCCTGCTTCTCTGGGCAGGAGCTGGTTCCAGGAAAGCCAAGGCGCTGATGGGTGTCAAAGGTGGCCTGGCCTCCGTGTCCCCCAGCCTCGGCAGCCTCCATCCAGATGGGCCCTGGCTTCAGGAAGCCCTGCGCAAAGCCCCCTCCTGCGCCGGTCGTTTGTAACACGGCCAACCACGGCTCTGCGGACCTGTGAGGACGGAAGACCCTTCCCCCCGGCCCGCGGGTGGGGGAGCTGCACTCCCGTGACAGAGGCGACAGTGTGGGCTGCGGGGTGCATCTGTGTTTATTATGACATTCTGAGCACAAGCTGGACCTCGCAGGCCTGGGGCAGTCGCAGCCTGCACGGTGGACTCCAGGCCAACAGTGCAACAGGCACCGCAGGGCTCTGCGGTGGCAGCTCTGAGAAGACTGTGGCCAATGTCGAGAAACTCCACCAGGGGCTGCCCGACTTGGCGGGGCCAGGCCGGTCCCGGTAAAGCAAGATCCCGGGAGTGAGGCTCGGGCCTGCTGGCACTACCCGCTGGAATCCACCAGCACCTGCTTCCCCACACAGGAAGGCCACAGCAGTTTGGGGGCTTGGCTCCAGGACCCCTTCCCCACCCGCAAGGTGAGGCCTCGCCCTGGGGGCTGGGACGCCCCTGGAAACAAGCCTCAGCCTTGCTGCGCTCAGCAGGTCCCAGAGCTCCCAAGGACCTGCTTGTGGGGGCCGCGCGGCGCTCCGTCCCAGGGCGGCCACCGGGGCGGAAGGGAAGCGTCTTCTCCAGCATCAGCCCCGGGAAAGCCGCGTCAGCAGCCAACGCCAGCAGCGTGAGGTATTTCTGTGTCACCATCCGGGTCCCTGGTGGGGGCTTGGCAGACAGTCCACGAGGGGCTGCTGAACCACGAGGCGGATGACAGCAGTGACGGGCCCAGCTGCCTCCAAAACATCCCCGACTGGCAAATCCAGCCACTCGCGTCCCAGTCACTGAGTCCAGAGTCTTTAGTCTGCAGGAAAACGCGAGTGCCCAGGACGTCAGGTGCCTTTCTGGTGACTAGCAGGAGATGCAGGGCAAAGCGGGGCCACCAGAAGGACGAGCACAAGCCCCACGCTGCCCGGAACTTTCAGCTTTCGTGCTCCGTGCCGCTCCCTCTGTGCATCTTTGGGGACAACGCCTGCAAACCAGCAGCAACTCTGTCCCAGGTCACGGCCTCTGACGGAGGGTGGCATTGGGCTCCAGGAACAAAATCTGGGCCTGAGCTTGCAAGAGGGCAGGTTTGGGGGCCACAATGGTGACAGTGACTGATGTGGGCACTGCCTGGACAAAGACCCAAATAAATGTCACTGGTCTTGGTCCTTTAGACAAGCCTGAAGTGAGCACGTTTCCTAGCAATAGCATCACCCGCTACGCCAAACCGACCTGCCCGCGCGTCTCCGCACCGAGCCTCGAGAGGCTGGCTCTGCGGTGCAGGCGCACCCTGCGCAGGGGGGCGACGCGGGGCCTGTGGGAGCACCCGGCACACAGCTGCCACACCCAGGCTTCCTCCCAGCCTCCTGGAAGGTGTGTTCCGGGACGTGCTCTTTGGACACTCAAGGGGACAGAAGAGGGAGGAGAGGACCTGAGTCCCCTGGAGAAGCGCGCCCAGGACAACTTATAGGCTGACCCGCAAGTCACATGGCCCGGGTCTCAGCTTCGATCTTTTGCTCCCCATGTAAGCTCTCCGGGTCCTGCAGCTGGGCCACCGTCTGCCGGATGGCGATCTCGGGGCCACCGCCATACAGGTTGTTCAGGTAGGTCCAGGTCTCCTCAGAAATCTGCCCGTAGTCAGCTCCTGCAGGGCACAGAGGGGGCACAGCTGGGCAGGAGGCTCCAGAGTGCCAGGCCCCAAAGGGGTGGGAGGGCAACCAAGGGCATCTACGCAAAGCTGTCAAATGGAAGTCTCAGAACTTTCCAGAAACATCCGTTTTGCCTTAGAGGCCCCAGAGACCCCAACTCTGGCTGTGTCCCTTGTTTCCCAGGGGTGGGGTTGACAAAGGGCAGGGCAGGCAAGGCCAGCAGCTGGTGGAAAAGGCGGGGTGGGGTGAGGGGCCTGGACTCTCAGCCTGACTCCGGGACAGGCTGGGGACGAGGCCGTTCCCCGGCAGCCGGAAGAGCAGAGGGAGCCTGCGGGGCCGGGCTGGGGCCGTGGGGCTCACCTTGCTTCAGCTGGACGTGGCCGCTGCCTTTGACCTGCGCGATCCTGCTGTTGTCGATGGGCCCGGGGGGCTCTGGAACAGACGCGGCTCGGGCTCAGTGCCTCTGGCCCCTCCACCCTCCCAAGGCAGAGCCATGCTCAGGTGGGACACCAGCTCCCGTGGGCCAGAGGCTGCCCCAGGCCCCCGGGTCAGCACGAATTCTTTAACGGGGTGGCACCTGGGCCACCACACGCTCCTCTACCGGAGTGGGAGGGGCTAGAGGCATCCTTGGAGCCCCCAGAGGGAATTTCTAGGACACACGTGACAGTCTCAGACTCCAGTGTGTTGCAGTGGGAGCCAGTGGCGAGTGGCGGTGTCCTCATCTGACACAGCTGCCCTCACCGAGCCCCGTCCCGGGCACCCCACTGTCCCGTTTAATCCTCAGCAACTGCATCCTGGTCGGCTCGTGCTCCGCGCATCGGTCAACATCCTGTGAGCGGAACCCGCTGGCTCTGCCCACCCTGCCGGGCCCCCCAAGCCCCAGTCTGGAAGCCGAGTGTGGGGCTTGAGGGTGGCCATGGGCAGCCAAGGCTCGGCTCTGCTGCTCTTTGCTGGGGACTTGGAGGACCCTGGGGGTCCCTTGTGATGGGGCCTGTTTCCGCCTCTGTCAATCCAAGGGGTCAGATGACACAGCCCAAGTCACTCCCTGAGAGTCTGAAACCATCTGTCAACTAAAACCTATAATCTAGGGCAACAAATCCCCTAAGGAAAGGCCCCGAGACGACAGCAGCCTGCCCTGCAGGGAGCGGAGACGGAAGGGACGGGGCAGAGCAGGGACGGCCTCCCGTCATCCCTGCGGCAGGCTCTGCGGGGACGGGCGGCCCCCTTGGGGCTGGAGGAACACCCGTGCGCTCTGCTCGGCCCTGCAGAGGAGCGCAGGCCCCAGGCACCCCGAGAGCATCCAAGAGCCCCTCACACCACCCCTCATCTTCCAGCACGCGGCCTCCAGGCCCCAGCCAGCTCACCGCTGTCCTTGCCCTTGACGAAGGCCTCCCACTCGCGGAACCACTGCATGCTGATGCAGTAGATGACGCCGGGGGACTCCTCCGCCTGGAACGCCTTGTTCAGCTGCACAGGGGCGGGCGGAAGGGGACGGGGCGGGGTCAGCCTCTCCTTTACCCTCAGCGTGCGTTTCCCAGGGGCCCCACCCCAATCCCTCGCCTCCGACACTCAAAGTAGAAAACTTAGAGCTCCCAGGAGCATTCAAAGAAAACGAAGGATCCCACCTCTACAGAACTCCTGGTGACTGTCAATCTCTCTCTGACAACTCTTTAACCCGATTGAGGTCACATGGTAGACGCCATCTCCCCCACTTACTAGAACGCACCGTTTTCTCATGTCATTGACTATTCTCATGGGATTTCCCGACGCCCACAGAGCGCGAGTCCCTCGGCGTCTGCCAGCAGCATCCCCGGCCTCCGCCCAGCAGACGGCCTCCACCCTCTGCTCTGCCCATCTCGGGCAGGAGACACCGGCTCAGGGTCGGCCAAGAGTCCAGGTCCAGGGGCTGAGCAGACGGTCCCGGGGCCTGGCCTCTGCGAAGGCCCCAGAGGCCCCTCAGCCCACCCGCCCCTCCCCCTCCACTGTAGCGACAGGGCCCCCCTGAGAGCAGCACAGCAGGGAGGACGTAAGCCCGGGAGCCGCGTCTCAAACACGGCTTCTGTCGCAGAAATCCCTCCTCCCGGGAGGGATCGCATGGAGCCCTGTCGTGTAATTTGCTGTCTTCGCTCACAGCTTATCTTGGGCACCTTCCCACACCCGTCGGTAGAGCCCAGTGGTTTTCAACTAGGGGGGACTCTGCCCCCCAGGGGGCCCCTGGCAATGTCTAGAGGTCGTTTTGGTTGTCACCGGCATCTAGTGGGTAGAGGCCAGGGACACTGCTAAACAACCTACAACCCGGGACAGCCCATAATAAACAATTACTAGCCCAAAATAACAGAGCCAAGGTTGAGGACAGGACACATCTACTCTGTTCTTTCCCTAGGTGCCAAGTGATGGCCTTCACTTGCTAAACACGGGAAAAGTCCTCTTAAACGTCTGACGGTCTACTCGCCTACAGAACACGTCTTCCAAACACAGTCTGACTGCTCAGGGCTCTTTTGTCCCTGAGTCCCCATATGTCCCCGAAGCCACCCTCCCATGTGTACCTTGATGAAGGTGTCGATCTCTGTCCTCCTGCGCTTGGCCAGCGCCTCGATCTCCACCTGGCAGATGGAGCACACGTACAGGTGGTTCACGGCGGGGCCGCCCCCAAACCTGCACCCAGGGCGGGAGGGAAAGAAACAAGCCCTGAAGGGAGGCCCGGCGAGGGGAGGCGGCGGGACCTGCCGAGAGCGACCCCCACCCTCCACTTGGCAGCTGCTCCTGCCCCACCATCAGCGCCCTTTGGGCCTGAGTGCTGCTTGTCCGTTGTCCTCACGAGGCTGTGAGCTCACAGAGCTGCGCACGGCCCAGCAGAGCACCTGCTTCGTGGCTGGAGGACAGACAGGTGCTCTTGCCACACCTGCTGGCTACTGGGCAGAGCCGTGCTGGCCGAGAGCTGCCCCCGCCAGACCCTGAGAACATCACAGGGAGGCTGCAGGTAGGAGAGTAAGCGTCCCAAGCCTGGAGGACCCCCACAGGATTTGGGGGAGCATCTCCCAGAGTGTCCGGCCCACTCACTGGCAGCTGGGCCAGGAGAAGGCTGCTCCTGACTCGCAACTGGGTGCAGCTGGGCCCCTCCCAGCCTGTATGCCCACGTGCTCGGCTGTGACAGACCCCACCCCCTGGCTGCGGAGTGACCCAGGCCTGGGCTGGTGCGTGATGGGAGAGCCCCTGGTCTTGACAGACTTCAACCTGGAAGGCCCCAGGCTAGAGCAGCTGCCCCATGCTGCAGCCCAAGCCAAAAGCCACCTGAGCCAGGCACAAGGTAGAGGAGAGAGGCCTGGCCTCCTGCCAGCCCCTGCCCGGCAGCCAGCGCCCCAGGACTTTCCGTGCAATAGGCTAATACGCACGCTTTCCTGTCCCTTGTGACTGGAAGGATCCTACTGGATTCCCACAAGCGACATGTCTTTTCCGTGAGACACCTGGAGGCGGGGCTGCTTCTGCCCGAGGGGAGACTCACGGGTTCCTGGCGGCGTTCCCCCCCTGCCCCCCTTCCCCGCGCAGCTGGGCCCTGGCTAGGACTGGCGTGGGCCGGCCTCGCGGGCACCCTACCTGTTGTAGAGGTGCTCCCAGACGTTCTGCGGCAGGATGACGGCCAGGTCGTCGATGTAGTGGTACTTGCTGGGCGGGATGCCTAGGGAAGCAGCAGAGCGGGGAGGGCTGGAGGCTCGTGCTCCCCACACCTGCCATGCGTCCCCCCACGGGAAGCGCGCCTCACCTCCGTGGGAGCAGAGGAAGGTCTGGTTGGTGATGGGCCCCGGCTCAGCGAAGGTGTTGAACTTGTTGAGCCACTCTCGGGACACGTAGAACCGCAGCAGGCTGGGCTCCCGCATGGCAGCCAGGGACACCACCTGCTGCCGCTCACGCACCGCCTCCTCGCTGCTCTTCCTGGGGCGGGGGGAGCCGCTGTGCCAAGGCTGCTGCCGTGTCGGGTGCGTACCTGCCCAGCACTGCCCACCACCTCCTGAACCCCCTGGTGACTGTCCCCGCCCTGTGCCATGGGGCCCCACAGAAGGCTCAACCCTGCCTCCTTGGGTTCCCCACAGCAGCCAGAGGGCTCTTTGGTGGAGTACCAAATCCGTACTCCACCCTCAGCTCAGACCCTTCCAGGCCCCTCCACCCCCCCCACACACAGGGGATGCCCTGGAAGCAGTGGCAGGACGTCCAGGCCCACAGGTCCCAGGGGACTGGGGCGACTGCTGTCCCTCGCAGACCTGCCCAGCGCCCACCTGTAGAAGAGCACGTAGCCCTCAACGTTCTGCACCACCGTCTCGTGGACCTCGGTGACATACTGGTCGTCGAACTCGTACCACTGCCCGTTGATCACGTTCTGGCAGTAGGCGATGTAGTGCCCACCTGCGGCGGCAGAGCAGGCGCGTTACAGGGACCCTGGGAGGCGGGGAGGGTGGGGGAGGAGGAGCCACTCACTGCCTGCCGTGCCGTGGTGGCAGATGACTGAGAGGAGGTCGTAGGTGGTGATCTGGGACGTGCACTCCTTGGCCAGGAAGGGGCGCAGGTCGAGCCCCTCGAGGGGGAAGGAGACGTGGCTGTTGATCTTGAACGAGTAGGTCACCTCGTGCCGAAAACGCTTCAGGTGGACGCACAGGATCTGCGGGGAGGAGGGGAGGGTACCGGTCACGCCAGGGTCACCTGGTGGAAACAACAGGAACCCTGGCACCTGAAGCCTGGCAAAGAGGCCTCAGCCAGCTGACCCCATGAGAACAAAAGAATTCCACATGGGAGCCACGCCAGGCTCACTCTAAACCACATGGATCACTTTCATGCTCCGCTGCTCAGAGGGACTGTCCCCTGCTAGCAGCGGGAACCCACGCCTGTCTCACTTGAGGTGGCACCTCAGCACCCCCCACGCCTGCCTCCCGCTGGGTCCTCACAAAACGTGCTGAGTGACGAACAAGCTGAGGCCATGGAGAGAGAGGGCACTAAGTCACAAATCGAAAAACACCCTCTGTCACCCTTCCCAGGAGGTCTCTCAGCCAAAGCCACAGACCCTCCTTGGGCCCCTTAGTGCGGCAGCTCTGGAGCGTTGAGGGGGTGGCACCGCCAGCCGCCCAGCATCAGCATGGAGGAGCCCAACGAGCCCCCCACTCACCTCGGGCAGCCGCAGGACTTTGCAGTACTTCACCCCGTTCCGCAGCCTGGGGAGGGAGCGGGGGCAAGGCTCAGCGTCGGGGAGGGAGCGGGGGCAAGGCTCAGCGTCAGTGAGGGGCGCCGGGGCAGGGAACAGCCCTCCCACCAGGGGCACCCAGGGGAGGCATGGGAAAAGCCTGAACGCACACTTACTTCTTGCACCGCTCACAGCTGTACATGTTGTCACCTGGGGCGGTAAAACAAAGGGTCAAAAGTTAGCAGGGAAGGGAAATGGGGAGCAGAAAAAGCAAATATAATGATTTATGCTTAAGGAATGAAACCCAAGAGGTACGGGAGGGAAGGCCTGGGCTGGAACCCCAAAGACAGAATCCATAAAAAGGAAAAAATGGATATATTTGATCCTACAAACACTTCAACGCCTGTATAGATTATCACCAAAACAAAATTAAAAGACAAAAGGCAAAATGGGAGGGAAATGCAACATTGAAGACAAAAAAGTATTAAAATCCTTTTTTTTTTTTTTTTTTAAAAACAGGGTCTTGCTCTGCCGCCCAGGCTGGAGCATAATAGCATGATCATAGCTCACTGCAGCCTCGAACTCCTGGGCTCAGGTAATCCCCCTGCCCTGGCCTGCCAAAGTGCTGAGATTATAGGTGTGGCCGCCACATGGGACCAAAATCTTACTGTATAAAGAGTTTCCCCTAACCTCTAGCTACAAAAATTAAACTAAAAATGGATCAAAGATCTAAACGTAAGAGTTAAAGCTATAAAATTCTTAGGACAAAACAGAGAAAAGCTTCATGACATTGGGTTTGGCATTGATTTCTTGGATATAACACCAAAAGCACAGGCTACAAAAGCAAAAGTAGATAAACGGGACGACAGCAAAATCCAAAACTCTGTGACTCACAGGACACAACCGACAGAATGAAAAGCAACCTACAGAATGGGGGAGCATATTTACAAATCATATATCTGATAAGGCGTCACTATCTAGACCAGGCGTCCTCAAACTACGGCCTGCAGGCCACATGCGGGTGTTTTTGCCCGTTTGTTTTTTTTCTTCAAAATAAGATATGTGCAGTGTGCATAGGAATTTGTTCATAGTTTTTTTTAAACTATAGTCCCACCCTCCAATGGTCTGAGGGACAGTGAACTGGCCCCCTGTTTAAAAAGTTTGAGGACCCCTGATCTAGACTATATAAAGAACTTCTGCAACCCAAACACAAAAATAACCTTATTACAAAATGGGCAAAGGATTTGAAATAGACATTATTCCAAAGAAGGTATGCGGACGGCCAATACACACATGGAAAGGTGTTCGATGTGACTATGAGTTAGGGAACTGACAATCAAAGCCACGATGACACGCCCCCTCACACCCATCAGGATGGCTCCTGTCCAAAAACCCCCAGCAAACAGCAATGGTCGATGAGGTCGTGGATAAACTGGAACCCTGTACGCTGTCGGCAGGATTGCCAGATGGAGCGGCCGCTGTGGAAGGCGGTATGGTGGTTCCTCAAGAACTAAAGACAGAACTGCCACATGACCTTACAATTCCAGGTCTTGGTACAAACCACAGGGCTGAGAGAGGAGATATTTATACATCCATGTTCACAGCAGCATCATTCGCAACAGCTAAAACGTGCAAGCAACCTAAGGTGTCGGTTGATGGATGGATGTACAGACAAAATGTGGTACAGCCATACAATAGAACATTATCCAGCTTAAAAAACAAAATTCTGACACATGCTACAATGTGGATAAACCTTGAGGATGTTATACTCAGTAAAAGAAGTCATGAAAAGACAAGTATCGAGGCAGGAGGATTGCTTGAGCTCAGGAGTTCTAGACCAGCCTGAGTAAGAGCG
>VBSM01002356.1:3185470-3200214 GCA_008086735.1 Cheirogaleus medius
CCTTCTGCCTCAGCCTCCCGAGTAGCTGGGACTACACCACCATGCCTGGCTAATTTTTTCTATTTTTGGTAGAAACAGGGTTTTGCTCTTGCTCAGGCTGGTCTCCAACTCCTGAGTTCAAATGATCCACCTACCTTGGCCTCCCAGAGTGCTAGGATTACAGGCGTGAGCCACTGTGCCCAGCCAAGTTACCTGTTTAAAAAAGTAAGCAAAAGCTACATTTCTTACCACTTCTAGAATTTAATTATTAAACATGAGATGAATCTAACCTTATTGTTTGTATTGTGTTTCCTTATACCAACATCAGATGATGTTTTCAAAGCCCAGAGTTTGGTTAGCTCAAATGTAGAAGTGAATTACTGAAAGAGCTTTTCTTATTAAGTTCAAAAGTCATAGACATGCTCCAACCTGCTGGCTGTCAAGTCCAAGTCATTTTTCCTGAGGCATTTACATGGGCTGGGATGAGGAAAGTGCAGGTCGTTTTGACTTCTGGGCTGACTTACAGCAGGTATTGTGGTTACAGAGGATTGGCTCTGAAGTCAGATCTGAGTCCTGCTCACAATTGTATACTTGGACAAATCCCTTTTCTTCTTAACCTCAGTTTCCTCATCTGTAAAATGAAATATATTTTTTTCTAGATATGTAGAGTGTAAGCTTACATTTTACTAGAATGTAAGCTCAGTGAAGGAAGACAGGAACCAGGTGTGCCTCAATTTTTCTTTGAATCCCCAGGCCATAGCACATAATGATGCATACGCAATCCTCAAAGCTATGGATGAATGGGTGATCCCTATATGCAGCGTTTGTCTTATAATAGGTGTGTAAAACTTTTAATATGCAATGTGAAAAAGTAGAGCATTAAAAATGTTTCCAGAATATTTCAACACATATTTATCAGGTTCCCACAACATCCAAGGGATGAATTAAAAAAAAAAATAGTAGTATTGGATTATTACCCAAAGTATAAAGTAAATAACCATGGATCCATACTGATATAAATGGTTTAATGAATAAATATAAATGGAGGAGAAGAGACAAATAAGAATACAGTATGGAAAGGAGGAGTGGGGAGAAGAGTAACTTTACAGTGGAGAAACATGACAAATGCTACTTCAGTCCAGTGACGAAGGTCAACATTAGCAGTGCTAAGTCATGTTGATAGTGCCTACACTTGGTAAAACAGCACTTTGCCTCTGTGATCATCCCTCCAAAAACCCATAGCCTTAGTCTAATCCTGAGAAAAATGTCAAACAAGATCCAATAGAGGGGCATCCTGTAAAGGATTTGACCAGTACTCCTCAAACTATCAAGGTCTTGAAAAATAAGAGAAGTCTGAGAACCTGTTACAATCTGGAGTCGTCTAAAGAGATATGACAACTAAATGTAATGTGGTATCCTGGATGGAAACCTGGAGTAGAAAATGACATTAAGTAAGGAAATCTGAATAAACTGTGGACTTTAGTTAATAATGGTATAGCAACAGTGTTTCATTAATTGTAACAAATGTAGCATACAAATGTATAATAATATTTTAGTAATGGGGAAACCGTGCAGGGGGTGGTATATAGGAACTCTCTCTACTATTCTCAACTTTTCTGTAAATCTAAAACTCTTCTTTAAAAAAATCTATTACTTAAAAACAAAAAACAACCATAAAAAAAAAACCCGTGGCCGACAGGGACTTCTGAGAACCAATCTGGAAAGGGCTCTGCCCGGAACAAAGATGGCGGCCTCTGACGTTTGGCAATGACCGGCCCCAAACAAAGATGGCCTCCGTGACGGAAGGAACCGGAAGCGCGAGTCTGGCGGTAGCGCGGGTGCGCGGCAAGCGCGAGAACGCGCAGGGTGGCGCGGTTCCGGGCATGAAGCTGGGCCGGGCCGCGCTGGGCCTGCTGCTGCTGGCGCCTTTGGTGGTGCGGGCGGTGGAGCCCATCAGCCTGGGCCTGGCCCTGGCCGGCGTCCTCACCGGCTACGGCTACATCTACCCGCGCCTCTTCTGCCTCTTCACCGAGTGCTGCGGCCAGAAGCCGAGCCTCAGCCGGGAGGGTAGGCTGCGGCCGGGGCAGGGGCTGGCATGAGGGCGGGCTGGGGTGGGGGGCCAGGTCCCAGGAGGGCCCAGCCCGGAGGGAGCCGGACCCAGGAAGCCGAGCGGCTGGGGCTGCAGGATGGGGTTGGCTTCTTGGCCACGACCGCACACAGGCCGGACTTTGGTCAGAGGCCTGGGGAGACGAGCTGCGGGTTGGGCTTCTCCACGCAGAACTGGGGGTGGACCCGTTCCAAACTCCCTCTGAAGACAGTTCAGGCATCTTCCTGGCTGGAGACAGGAAGGATGGTGGGGACCCTTCCGGAGCAGAGCGGAGGTGGTCAAGCTGCGCCCTGTCCCTGCCCTGCCTTGGGGTGGGAGGAGCCACGCAGGGGTTAGGGGTGCAAACCGCGGGCAGCTGCAGTGGAGCCCGGGGCCTTTTCGGGAAGGGTCGGGGCAGGGGGCAGGGCTTTAGAACAGGCGGGACCAGCAAAGGGAGGGCTCCCTGGACCATGGTTACCCTTTGGGCCAAGTACTTACAGCCCACCGTACCCCAGCGTTTCACAAGGTGCACGAAGAGGGCTTACTTGGCTTTGCTGGCTTTCCCAAGGGCCTGTAAATGTGGCTACGTTTTGCCAGCTGTTTCTTTTCTCTCCTGACTGGCTTTGTCTTTCCCAGCGCTGCAGAAGGCTCTGGACAGCAAGCTCTTTGGACAGCATCTTGCAAAGAAAATCATCTTAAATGCTGTGTCTGGTTTCATAAACAACCCGAAGCCCAAGAAACCTCTCACCCTCTCCCTACACGGGTGGACAGGCACTGGCAAAAATTTTGTCAGCAAGATCATCGCAGAGAATATTTATGAGGGTGGTCTGAACAGTGACTATGTCCACCTGTTTGTGGCCACGCTGCACTTTCCACATGCTTCGAACATCACCCTGTACAAGGCAAGGGCAGATATTTGGAATCCTTCCTGGATGATGCCAGGTTTGAGGTTCCTTTGCTGTGGGATGGGATTTGGGAATTCCATGTTGAAATGAGTGAGCCCTGAAAATGGCCCCACGTGTCAGTTCCCCTTTGAAAGGTGGGGAGGTGAAGTTACAGAGGGTTTAGATGCACAGAGCAATCACACTATCAAAGCTCTGTGGAGGCTTCTGAAAATAGGCCCAGTGACACTACATTGAGTTAGTGGGGTCATAGAATTTTAGATATGGACATAATCCAAATTAAAGATCATCAAATCTTACTCATTTTGTGAAAGAGGAAACACATTGTAACTGCTGCAAACGGCTTTGACAGTTTAACTCACTGGTTAATAGCCTGGGCTTTGGTGGCAGACACACCTGGATTTGAGTCCTAACTCCCACCTAGCAGCTTTGTAGTCTTGGGAAAGTTGCCCACCCTGCGACTCACATTCTTCATTACAAATTGGTGCTTGTGAGAATTCAATGAGCTCTGTCAGTGAAGCATGTAACATGGTGCCTAGCACATAAATGTTCAAATAAATTAATTGTTACCTTTTAGGATCTTGTGTAACAGATCAAGATGAGTTGGTTGTCCTAGTTAGGATTGTGGCTCCACTAATTTAATAACTGTGACTTTGGGCAAGTTACTTAACCTCTCTGTGCCTCAATTTCCTCATCTATAAAAGAGGGTACACAATAGTAACTACCTTGATGGGTTTGGGGAGGTCACAGTAAAATGTTGTATGAACAGTGCTTAGATTACATGTTCTCTGCTATTGCATGTAAAGCGGGGTAGCAGAGTTGGAAAACTTTGGCTGTTGGAGCCCAGTGGGTGTGAGTGAATCCTTGTGTAAACAATGACTCACCTCATGGCCTCAGCAACCACTTCAGCTCTCCTGAGGTTCCTCTATAAATCCAGGTTAGTCCGTACCTACAGAGCAAAATTACTGCTTATATTAGATACACACCTAGAACATTGTAACCGTGTGCCATAGTAGCCAAGTAGAAACCAAAATAATAGTAGGTCAAGACCTACGTTGTAACTTCCAGAGTCTTAGAAAACAAATAGCTAATTTCCCTACCTCACTGTGAGGGTAAAAAAATATGTATAGATTAAATAGATTTTCCATTTTCTGATTAAAAGGCTTCTAAAAGTCTTTTCTCCTTACCTTGACTGCTTAGTATTATAAGAAATGCCTAAATATGTTCTTCAGTGCAAGGACAGAAGAAGAAAAACATATCTGTTCGTGGGGAATATTTCTGGTTAGACAAATTTATTTCAGAAACCTCCGGGCATTGTTCCAGGAACTCAAGTGTCACCTCACCAGGCTCATCCCAAAGCACGTGAGCTCTCGAGTAAAACTACCTGGCTTGAGTGAGCCTTTGTTCACTACTTTTCCCATCTGAGGCTGTTCTGTGGATTGAATGAGAGAGTGGGTCACTTGGTCCTGCCTTCTTCCAAGAAGACTGGTGTACACAGGATATGTGTTAATGTTGCCATTTTGATGACAAAAGGCTAGCAGCTCTGGCATAGCATCTGTGTGGTATCTCCCAGCACTGGAATTATAATCTAAGTGTGGGGCTTTGGAGTCAGGCAGGGCTGGATTCAGATCCCAGCTCTGCCACATACTAATTTTATAATCTTGGGCAAGTCGAGTAAGCTCTCTCTGCCTCATTTTCCTCATCTGTAAACAGCATCATAATGCCCACATGTGGTTATTAGAGACAGAAGAGCTTGTGCATGTGAAGTTTTTAGCACTGAGCACCCAGCACTCTAAGTACAGCCATCGTATTTGGTGGTAGCAAGAGTTGTTTCGATGGCCCTTGCTGAGAACTTTGTGTTGGCTTTCCCCTTATAATTCAGGATCAGTTACAGTTGTGGATTCGAGGCAACGTGAGTGCCTGTGCGAGGTCCATCTTCATATTTGATGAAATGGATAAGATGCACGCAGGCCTCATAGATGCCATCAAGCCTTTCCTAGACTATTACGACCTGGTGGATGGGGTCTCCTACCAGAAAGCCATCTTCATATTTCTCAGGTAAGATCAGGGTAGGACATGATTGAAGGGCTCTGAGGCTGAGGCTCCAGGAGAAAACCCAGTCCTTACTCCTGGGAACTGTTTTACAGCAATGCTGGAGCAGAAAGGATCACGGACGTGGCTTTGGATTTCTGGAGGAGTGGCAAGCAGAGGGAAGAAATCAAGCTCAAGGACATTGAGCATGCCTTGTCTGTGTCAGTCTTCAATAACAAGAACAGTAAGTAGGGCCACCTGCTACTCAACCCCATCTTGTTCATAATCCTGCACTCGAAGTGTTAACACGTCAGTGTCACCGTCACCGTCACCTGGCAGCTGAGTAGAAATGCAAGTTCTCAGTCTCTTCCTGAGTCAGAATTCCTGAAGGGATTCTATGCTAACAAACTCCAAATGGTTTTATGAACACTAAAATTTGAGAAGCACTGTTTTAAATAGGAGATCATAGTGGCTTATGCCTGTAATCCCAGCACTTTGGGAGGCCAAGGCAGGAGGAGGATTTCTTGAGGCTGAGAGTTTGAGGCTAGCCTGGGCAAAATAGCAAGACCCTGGCTCTATAATAAAAAAATTTAGTCTGGGCGTGGTGGCTCACACCTGTAATCCTAGCATTTTGGGAGGTCATGGATCACCTGAGGTCAGGAGTTCCAGACTAGCCTGAGCAAGATAGCAAGACCCCGTCTCTACAAAAAATTTAAAAATTAGCTAGGCATGGTGGTACGCACCTGTAGTCTCAGTTAATTAGGAGGCTGAGGTGGGAGGATCACTTGAGCCCAGGAGTTTGAGGTTGCAGTGAGCTATGGTCACACCACTGCCCTCATGCTTTAGCCACAAAGTAAGAACCTGTCTCAAAACAAAAAAATGTAAATAGAGGGAAATTGTTAATCATCAAGATGTTGAAAATTAGTTCCTCCATTTTCTTCAGCTAAATGATTTTCTTTGTAGAAGAAAAACAGGTAGTTGAACAAGGAAGGCTGCTGTGGGCAGCTCATTGGAGGAGATATCCTGTTAGGTCCCTCCCTTTCTTTGCATCACCCAAGAACAACAGCCAAACGAGGTTGGACACCATGTGAAGCACTCTCCCTGCATGTGTCATGTAATCGTCACAATAGCCTGGCAGGGTAGAAACTGAGACTCCGGGAGATGTAGCAGCTGGCCCAGGGCCATTCAGCTGGTAGGTGTCTCTGATTCTAGAACCTGAGCTTTTAACTTTTAGCTCACCACTTCTCCAGTGAACGTCAAGACTTTTGACCTTGAACCCTGGGAGGTGGAAAGCCATTGTGAAGGAGGCTGACTCACTGGCTAAAACCTGGGAGTCGGGCAGGCTGGCTGTGCACACCTTTGCTCAGGTTCCTGAGGTGGCAAAACAAAAGGTCTCATTTAAAACAGACTCGCCAAGAAATTCATACTAGAGTCAAATGAACAGTGTGGGTATTTTATGTAACCTTATGCAATATGTTGAATAGTTTCTCAGCATGCCAAAAAATATGAACATATGAAACAGAAACCTTAGCCCGATACCGTGGCAGGTGAGGCCAGGTGCCTGGAACTCACATTGTGGGAGGTTGCAAAGTGATTAAAGAGCACAGCTTGGGAATTGGGCAGACCTGGCTCAGCCCACTGAGGCCTCAGGCAGGTGGCTGAACATTCGTGCAACAAATATTTATTGAGCATCTGTGAGGTGTCAGGGCTGGAGACATAGCAGTGCACAGAAACAGAAATTCTTGCCCTTGTAGAGCTTACGTTCTGGTACAAGGGCCCTGAGGTGGGCATGTGCTTGGGGTCCCTGTGGCTGGTCCAGGATGAACAGGAGAGGAACGGGAGGTAAGATAAGAGGCGAGATTTGGGGTGGGCGCAGGTCGTGGAGAGCCTGGGGGCCGTGGTGAGCCTTGGGTTGTATTCAGGTGGGAGAGTGAGCCCCTGTAGGGTTCCGAGCAGGCAGCGACAGTCTGACGGGCATTAGCAGGACCTTGCTGGCTGCCGGGTGGAGAGTAGACTGAAGGGAGCCCAGCGTGGCAGTGGTGGGTGTTGAGAAAGTAGATTCTGGCTGTGTTTTGAACGTAGAAATGAGAGGATTTCCTGCAGGATCGTATGTGGGAATGAGACAGAAGGAGCAAGGATCTGGCTTGAGCGACTGGGGGCGCACTGCCATTGCAGGGAATGGAGGCAGGATGGGCATGTTTGGGGACAGGCGTATTCAGTGAGGATGACGTGTTGGGGGCTTCTGAGCAGGGATGTGGAGAAGGCGGTTGGACCTTCCAGTGGAGCTCCAGGGAGCAATTCAGGCTGAGGGGACAAATTTGGGAGTCAGCAGTAGATGGTTTTTAAAGCCTCAAGTCTGAGGTCCCTTGTCTTGCCAGAATACTCTGGCCCAGCCACCCCATGGCTGGGTCCTCATTCAGGCTCTGCTCAGAGGCAGCCCCTCAGCCAGGCCTGGCCTGACCTCCCTGGCCCTTGTTCTTCTGTCCTTGCCTGTCTGCTTCACTGTGTTCACTGTTTGCGAGCGTCTCCTCACCTAGAATGGTAAACCCACGAGGGCAGTGTCCAGGCCCAAGGCGACCCAGCACAGAGTAGGCCTTCAGGAGTGAGCTGTCCCACTTGTTACTGTTCACAATCCACACACTCCACCCCATCCAGTCAGCCCAGCACTTACTGAGCACCAGTTGAGAGCAAAGCACCTTAGCAAATGACAAACATAAACCCCAGGCATCAAGGAGCTCGCGTTAGGGAGCCGAGTCACAGAATTAAATGGCAAAGTGGAAGGGAAACATTTCCCCTGAAGACACATGGTGGGCTCAGGGGTGACCCATTGAGTGCCATGTTGTCTCCGGAGGGAGCAGGTCCTGGCTCAAGAGTTCCAGAAACCAGGAATAGTGGACCGGGCAGGTGCAAAGCCAGGCCTCAGCTGGGGTGGGGGACACATGGCAAAGTCCATGCCCTGTGCTGAGCCGTGGTGTCGTCTCCATACACCGTCACTCTCGGAGTCTGGTTTGGGTCCCGCAGATGCCCTGCAGGGGAGTTTCCAGCGCGAAGGGGCAGCTGGCAGAGGCCCTCCCTGGGAGCTCTTCTCACTTTTCCCTCTCTTGAGGCTCTGCCAGCTCGTGAATCTGTGTCCTTCCCCACCCTGCCTCTGCTGTGACCCTCCCCACCTGCCATCACTAAGGCACACCTTGGGAGGCTTTCCCGAGCCCACAGTGTAAAGGTGTCCCTTTCTGATCTGTTGAATCACCTTGCCCTTTGCCGTCACAGAGGTGTCAAAACATGCAGATGTTTGTTAGTGAGGTCCCCTGGCAACATCGCCTTCCTCTCTGGACCAGGCTGTCCCCTGGGCTGGGTGCACTGCTCTGCCTCCAGGGCCCCAGCGCAGCCTGGGACGGAGCGAACACCTAGTAGACTCGCGGTGGGCAGGTGACACCAGTAGATGTGTGGTGGGCGGGGTGAGACCCAGTAGGTGACCCTGCACATGTGTGGATGGACGTGCGTGACCAGCGCCTTCTCTCTCCCCAGGTGGCTTCTGGCACAGCAGCTTAATTGACCGGAACCTCATCGATTATTTTGTCCCCTTCCTCCCGCTGGAATACAAGCACCTGAAAATGTGCATCCGCGTTGAAATGCAGTCCCGAGGCTATGAAATTGACGAGGACATTGTAAGCAGAGTGGCTGAGGAGATGACATTTTTCCCCAAAGAGGAGAGAGTTTTCTCTGATAAAGGCTGCAAAACTGTGTTCACCAAGTTAGATTATTATTACGATGACTGACAGCCCAGAGGTCACTGCTTCGAGTTGAAGAGAAAACACTCGGTCCTTCCCGACGCCTCCCCGGCTCCTGTCCCTGGGAGAGGAGTAAGATGGGTGTTCCCTGCGTTATGTGGCAGGGCTACTCCTGGGCGTTGTTTTCACCCGGAGCCTGCAGGCCATCCCACCTTGGGGACCACGGGCAGGACACGAAGCCTCCAGAGCCTTCAGAGAAGGACAGAGCCGGCTCCCAGCAGACCCATTCCAGGGCTTGTGATTTTTTAAAAATTATGTTTTAATTTCAAGTGTTTCAAGGAGGGACAAATAAGTTTTATTGAAAATGTGATACCTTTATTTAAAATGGTTTTTAACATTATGAGAAACTTCTCAGATTCTAAGTAATTGGCTTTGGGTGTTTTTTATGTTCCTGTCATTATAACATACCCTGTGATACCTTTACTGCAAAAAAGCCCAAGCACGAGTCCCTGGCGTGGATTCCGTAGGATGGCATTCCTGAGGACAAGGCTGGAGCACTGGCCAGACCTGCCCCAGGGTGACCAGGGGCAGCACGGTGCTTGGATAAAGGGACAAGTAAGAGGACACGTTCAGCACCACAGATGAACCTGCAATGTCCTTTCCAAGGTGGAATGGTCTCAGCAATGCTGTGTTTGTTAGAACCAGGGTCTTTTGGAAGAAAAGGATTTCTAGCTTGTCACTTGCCAGTGCTCGGCTTTGCAAGAGCAGGCCCGTCTCCACTTTCCGTTCCCGGGTGAGCCGTGAGCTGTGCGCTTCGTCTGCTGGATTCAAATCATCACGCGGTGATTTTGCCATGTTAAAACATTTTTCCTCATTTGTCACTAGTTTTTGTTACGTTGAATCAGGACCTCCCCAAACCTAGGAAAGCTTAGCTGACCCTTCTGAGAACAGTGTTTTCATTTATAAATGCAAACAGATACCATTTTGCAATAAAATTGTGTGTGTGAAACTTGTGAATACACTTTTTAAGGGGGAGAGATGCCTCCCCTCCCCCTTTGAGCTCAAGCTGTGATGAGGTCCGAGCAGGTGCAGTTCAGGTCGGAATGAAATGAAGTCTCATGCAGGACTCTGAGGACCCTAGGACAGCTCTGGCCCCTTGCCCAGCTGCACGGGAATCGCACTCTTGTTACTGGGGCTCATGGAGCTCCAGACGCCAGCTGTAGAGTTCAAGTCCAGCTGAGATGCCAGGAACACGGAGCTGTAGGAGACTAAACCTACCTAGTTTATGCAACATGCGTGTGTGTCTACAGACAGGCAGTGCTCCCTGGCGTGGCTGCTGTGCAGAGTGCTGGCAGGGACAACTTTGCAGGCACAGAAGACTAGTTGGCAGCCCAGCTGCAGGTCTAACACAGGACCCCTCAGCCTCTGGGCTCCCCAGCCTGGACGGGGTTCTTCTAGGGCAGCCCAGGTCCAAGTCTTAGAAAGCGCTTGGTGTTGAGCTGAAGCCGGCCTGTTATGTCCCCAGGGGGCAGATTAGGTTTAATCAATCACTCATTTGAAAATTGCAGCCCCAGCACCTGGGAGCCCCTAATTAGGGAACACAGGGGTCCCCTGACAATTTTGTTAAGTTCAGTCTTCATAGATGAGGCAGTGTGGGGTGGAGTAGAAACTGCATTAGGCTGAGAACCAGAGCTAGGAAGGTGGCCTCATGGGGCTCAAGAACCTTCAGATGAGAAATTAAGGGTGTTGGTGAGAAGGGTTTGAACTTGCTATTTAATGTAAATCAGCTAATCCTTAGTGTTGGCAATTCACTGGAGATAGGAGATCAGGTTAGGGGTGATTGAGCTGAAACTGGATTAACATGACTAGGATTCCACTATTTACCAGTTTGGGGTGGGAAGACGAGGCAGTTAGGTTTCCTTATCTGAGATCAGTTCAGCATGTCTGAGTGTCTACAGCCAAAAGACCCTGAACAAGCCCGACATCTTCTGATCTCAGAAGCTAAGCAGGGTCAGGCCTGATTAGAACTTGGATGGGAGAATGTCAGGTGAGTTGTGTTTTCCCAGTGCCTCAATTTCCTTCCTACATTAGTTTTAGAATATATTTTTCAGAAAGAAGTCCATCACTTTGGTGAAAATATCTATCACCTAATCCAATTAAACTTCCTATTTGGGGATAACAACCTTTAAGGTAAATGCTGATTCTGTACGATACAATGGCTGCCAACCTACACGTCCAAGGTACAGTAAGTCTAACACCACCTGAGCTGGTGACGTCTTTATTCCAAACTTTGTTACCAAATAAACTAGGGGAGGAAAGTTAGCAAGGGACATCTCATATCATAAAATCTAGGCTTTAATATAAGATTTTATATCCAGGTCAATTCAAACTCTTGTCCATATTTTATGAGGGGCGGGGGAGGCTGGGCCATGCGTGGCCTTTTCAAGCTATAGTCGGTAACATCGGTCCAAAGGTGGCCAACACGTGTTGAGTTTATTGCATCACTGTAAACAGAAATCTTGTCTCTGCCTGACCAGATGCCCAAAAGGTTATAAAAGAAATGTAACTTAGCTCCAATTTGAGGATGTACTAAAAATTTTAAGCCTTACCTTGACGTTTTTCAAAGACTGTGATACCCTATAAGGCAGTTCCGTGTCAAAAATTCGCTCATGCCACACTTTATACATGAAAATGCTGCGCTGCTCTAAGGGCATGTCTGCAGCTGCATGGTAACCACAGGAGGGACGCAAAATGAGTCGCACTAGGTGGAACCTGAGTCTTCCCAGTGATCAGGGCAGTCCAGCCTGGCACTGCCATGTCGGGTGTCCTTATCAGATGGCCCTGTTTGATCTGTGGCTGTGGCCGTACACTGCCACACGTTCAACAACATTCAACCATCTAAGAATATCTGAGAAAGGAATAAGCAGTTATTCCATTTTATGTCCTTCCCATGTTTTATTATAAAATAAGCAATTTCCTATATTTCTATTATCTCAGGTTCAGAAGACATAAAAAACATACACATCCTTGCAAACTCTAGCATTTCTAGTGTACAGTACTCCTACTTCTTTGGCAATACAGAATCTGCAGCTGACCGCTCAGTGTGGGCACGTGCCGGTTATGGAGAATGAGCACGCTGTACAGATTTCCAACGGTTCTGTGGAGTCCAGTGAGAGACTGACCCACAAATAAAGTGTAACAGACAGGTGCTCACCATGGGAACCAAGGACTCAAACTCAAAGCCAGTGGTCTCACTGACTCCCTCTATGACATGGCTGGGGAAGTCCAGCAGCGAGGGAAGTTCAGGACAAGGTGTGGTCCAAGGCAGGCTGGGGCTGACGCTGTGAGATGGATGGGAGAGGAATCCCACGACCAGGGCTGGAATCAGCAGCCAGAGAACGGACGGGAGGAAGAGACCTGTCTGTCCCGTCTGCTGCAAAGGCCTCAGGTCGAACCCCGGCCCACACGGGGACAGTCCAGCACAGATCAAGAGTGCTCAGTGGTCGCTGTGCACACGCTGTGACGTCTGTGACGGTCCAGTGGGCCCTGCTCTCCTCTTCCAGAGGCTGCCGGCTAGAAGCCCCATGAGAGACTCTGGGCGGGGGCGCTGTCCGCAGCCCTGGAAAAGGCCAAAGAGGGGGTCAGAGAGTGTGGTTCTTTGCACAATTAGGGCTAAGTCTGCCCAGTGTCCACTGGGCCCTGATCCTGAAGTTCTTTACACTCAGAAGAAAGGGCCTGTTCGCGTTTCCTGGGAAGCCTTGGGGCGCCCAGCTTGCGCTCGCCTCTGTAGCTGCGCTGCCTCGCTGGACGCCATAGACTGGAGAAACGTAGAATTTCCCCCTCGGTCTGAAGAAGCCTTTACCAAAACATTCTGTCAAAAACAATGCAGCTGATTTTGCTTTCCAAGGTTAGGTGGTTTGGTAGATTTCGGGCCGTGGTTCAGAATTTCTGGGGAGCATGTCTGTGTTCAGACGTCTCTCCCAGCTCCACCCCTCAACATGCAATTCAGTAGGGAGCAGGAGTGGGACTGGGTGATCTGCATTCCAGCAAATTCAGCAGATGGCATGGGCCATCTATGCAATCACCTTGGGCCATCTATGCAATCACCTTACCTGTTTCTTTAACAGGCAAAAAGTTGACTCCTTGATAATGAATTGGCATGGATTTGACAATTTCATAACTTTTACCTCAGTTATGAAAGGTAAAGTTTGTTCACAGCTGAACAATTAATTCAATCGAGGAAGAATTTGTGCCTAATGTGTTGGGGGAAAGACTAGCGTGGGTGTGAGTTAAAACTGGCCAAACGCTAAAAGCTTTGAGGCAATCTTAAAACCACTGATGTTAAAAATGGCAACTTAAATAAGAATGCTATCTGATCCAAAAAAAAAAAAAAAAAAAGAGTGCTGGCCATCTGCACCCGCAGGCACCACCGATTCCAACTGAAAATGCTTCAAGTCAGTGAAGGTTCCCTGTGTAAAGAAAACGAACAGCTGACGAGTGTCTTCTGCAGGAGAAGACCCAACGCTCCTCAGATGCCTCCCTACCAGGAGCTGCTGAGGTGTGGGTCCCGTGGGTCACAAAGGGTCCCTGGGCCTGCCTCGCACAGCTGTCTTCAGGCACTTTTGTTAAGGTAACCATCAGTGTGAAGGGGATTTTAAAAGTTCATCTTCAACTGCGAAGAACAGCTGGACTTCTGTCATGTTGCAAAATGACAAGTGGATGGGACAGATTAGCACATTTTCATATTTCAACTCTTAGAAGCTTCTCTATCCCGAAAGTCCACAGGTGCAAATGTGCAAAACCCTGAAGAGGTCTTCAAAGTGCTTCTGGAAGGCAGGGCCCTGCTGTGCTCAGCCTCCCTGTTGCCTCTTAACCCATCTGGGTAAGAGCTCAGTGGAAATCGAGCCGCGACTGCACAGTCTTGCAGCCCTTGTCTGAGTAGATTTTCTCATCTTTGGGGAAAAACGTCATTTCCTCTACCACTCTTGTGACAACGTCTTCGTCTATGGCAGAACCTCGGGCCCTCATCTCAGCCCGCACACACATTTTCACGTGTCTGTACTCCAGGGGCAGGAAGGGGATAAAGTAATCGATGAGGTTCCTGTCAATCAGTCCACTGCGCCACAGGCCACCTGTGAAACAAGACACAGCTACGTTTCCTGCCCGTCACTGCCACTTGGCCAAGCTCTCACGGGCTGCTCTGATCTCGACCCACAGCACATTCTTCATGTCCTTACCCCTTCAGATTCTTTTTTTCTTTTTTTTGAGACAGAGTCTTGCTCTGTCTCCCAGGCTAGAGTGCCATGGCATCAGCCTAGCTCACAGCAACCTCCTGCGCTTAAGGGATCCTCCTACCTCAGCCTCTCAAGTAGCTGGGATTACAGGCGCACGCCACCACACCCAGCTACTTTTTCTATTTTTAATAGAGATGGGGTCTTGATCTTGCTCAGGCTGGTCTCAAACTCCTGGTCTCAAGCAATCCTCCCACCTTGGCATCCTAAAGTGCTAGGATTACAGGTATGAGCCACCTCACCTGGCCCAGAGATTCTTTTCGTCAGTGACGTAAGACTCGGCTAAACACCCTGCTAACTGGTTTCTAGAATAAAATTGCCCTAAGAAAATTCCCTACTTTATTTTAGCAAAGCCTTTAAGGCGAGTGGGATTCTGTGGCTTTGGGAAACACTCGATGAGAGAGGAGACGGCTCTCTGCTGGCTGATTTAAGGGGCTCTTAACTCTTGAGGACTCACTGTGTTTATTATTGAAGACTCCGACAGACAGCACAGGTTCCAGGTCCTTCAGCTGAATGTCTTCCCTCTTTCTTCCTGCCAGCCAAAAGTCAAGAGCCGTCTTAGTTATGAGGTCCCCACCTGCATTGCTGAATTTGCGAGAGAAACAAAAATTAAAATCACATGTTAAGACTTCTGTTATCTTACCAGGAAATGAACCTGCTCTAAGGTTTATTCTTTTTTTTTTTGAGACAGAGTCTCACTCTGTTGCCCGGGCTAGAGTGTCGTGGT
>VBSM01002356.1:3202732-3213949 GCA_008086735.1 Cheirogaleus medius
CCCGCCTCGGCCTCCCAGAGTGCTAGGATTACAGGTGTGAGCCACCGCGCCGGGATTTTACGGGTTTGTTTTATTAAGAGCTTCCCAGAGCACCCAGACTTTGCTTTGTCATCCCTTCCTCCCTTCACTCCCCCAGAGCTACAGTGAGCATTGCTTAGGTCCGCCCACCTGCCTGCCTTTTTCCTGAAACAATTAATTAATGAGCGATCTGGGTGCTGGGCCTAGGCTGAGCATTGCGGACACAGCAGCCCCAAGACAGCCCTGCCGGGGCGTCCACACTCAAACCCAGAAGTTCCTGCACTCAGCTTGCTGCAAGGCAAGCCCCTAGCTGGATGCCAGCAAGACAGCAGGAGGGACCGAGTCGGGCCCTGCCCTCGCTGAGCTTGTGGATTATGGGGGCGGCAGAGAAAGGAACAAGGACCGGTACTGTGAGTATAGGAAGTGCAGGGAAGGTGGAGTGCTCCGCTCCATGAACAAATTTCGGTGACGCTTATATGTTTTTTTTATAATCCTCTACCGTAACTAACTACTTGACTTTTTGAGTTGTTTCCTAGAACTGATGGATTTCCTGCGAGACAGGGGAGTTGAGATTCTGAAGGCTCTGGGGCAGACTTCCTGAGCCAAGACTCACCATCCCCCAGGCTCATGGCTCCTGCTTTTTTGAGGCAGCTTCTCCTGTTCTCAGAACAAGACAGCTTTCATATTAAAAATTCTCTTCTTCCTTGGCAATTCTCCTAATCTCAATAACTGGATGTTTGTGTGATGAGCAACTGGGCCTACACAGAAACCTCCTTTCGGTTTCCATAACAGTGGGGCAGAGAAGGCTTTTGTCTAAGCTGGGAACTAAGGGTTTAGCCAGGCAAAAAGTGAGGAGTAGTGTGGTCTACACAGAGAACAGAACAGCCAGTTTGAAGAACTGAAAGTATTTCACATGGTGGAGGGCGGTGAGAGATGGGGATGGAGAACGAGGCAGAGACTGGAAGGTGAAGGCCATGCTAGTGCAGTAAGGAGTTTGGCTTTTGTTCGGGGGGATAATAGGGAGCCACAGAAAGTTTTACACAGGGAGTAACATGGTCAGATCAGAGATCATTCTGGCTACTGGGTTCACAAGGGATAGGCAGAGGACAGGGAACCAGCTAATTTTTCTATTTTTTGTAGAAATGAGGTCTCAACTATCTTGGCCAGGCTGGTCTTGAACTCCTGCCCTCAAATGATCCTCCTGCCTCCCAGCCTCCTAGAGTGCTGCTATTATTGGCAGGAGCCACCACACCTGGCCCCTCTTGGGTGACTTTTATTCATTCTTTAGGACACTGCTGAGATATGGAGGAGGAGAGCTTCCCCCTCTGCAGGCCTCGTGCTTTCTGCATCACAGCCTTGACCTCCCCGGACATAAGCTGCCTGCTTGCCCGGCTATGTCCCTGACTAGGCTGAGAACTCTGTGTAGGCAGGGACCATGTCTGCCCATTCCCTGCTGTGCTCCCAGCATACAGCACTGGGGCTGACACAGAGCCAGGGTTCATTAAACGTTTGTTGACATCGGCTGATGGATGAACTCAACCCATTTGGGCAAAGCCTGGGCCAAGGTTACCTGGACCACTATAACAGAGGTAAAGGTCAGAAAAAGGGCAACGAAATGTTTTACAAGTTGTCTCTTTATCCACTCCCCCATTTGGGGAATTAAAACCTGCATTCCTTCCCAAGGCCAGTAGTCGAAGGGGCAGAAAAATGTTCTTTGCTGTTTGTTTCCTAGTATCTTAACCCACAAGAGATGGCTTAACGGAATTGTCACAAGATCATAGTCAAGGTCTATGGAAACCACCAACTATAGTTAAACAACAATAGCCCAAAGCCACGGCATGTAACACTGGTCACACAGACCCGAACCCAACCTCCACTGCAACCCCCCCTTTAAAAAGCCCCGTTTTTCTGCTTAAAAGCAGGATGGTGGTCTGCTGAGATGATAGTCTGCTGCCCTCCTCATTTGCCTGCAAATTAATAAACTTCTCTTTCCTTTTCCTCAAGCGACTTGTCCTCATTCTTGGTGCTCACTGATTCGGCCTCAGGGACAAGTACCGAACTTTCAGTAACACCACTA
Source organism: Cheirogaleus medius (assembly GCA_008086735.1). NCBI lineage: Eukaryota > Metazoa > Chordata > Mammalia > Primates > Cheirogaleidae > Cheirogaleus > Cheirogaleus medius. The sequence continues at coordinate 3,204,828 of VBSM01002356.1, forward strand.
CAACCTCCTCCTCACTGGTTCCCTCTCCTCTGCCTATGCCTTGTGAACCCAGCAGCCAGAGTGATCTCTGATCTGACCATGTGACTTGCCAGGCAACGCACATACAAAGATCGAGTTATCTGTTGCATACAGAGTCAGCGCTGGTACCCCAAAAGCCAGAGAGATAGGAAACTCAATGCAAAACCAAGCAGAGCTGTAAACCTGAGAGAAGTCTGCCCACGACTCTTGCGACTCTGTGAGGGAGACAGAAGACCCCACGAAGTGAGTGTGCATCTGTGGCAGTTTTTTCTGTGTTCCTCAGAGGGTCTCAAGGCCACCGGAAGTCCCCTTTAGATTTCTATGTATTTCTACATGTGGTATCAGGATGCCAAAAGGAAGGAGGAGCGGAAGTGGAAGGAAATAGAAGGAAAAGCCTTACCGCAGCCAATTTGGGGAGATTTTAAGCTTTTAAAAGGTCAATAAAAGGTTACATTTTTCTCAGCAAAAATCATGCCAACAAGATGGGAAGCAAGCAGAGCGACCATAAATTTTTTTTAAAAAGGGGTTTCACCAAAGGACAGTATTATATGTTTAACTGTGGATTCTCCTAACATTATGACTGCCTTGAAGCGTGACAAAATATAGGCAGTTGTGTCTTCTGTTGGGAGGACCATGCAGCCAGGCACACCCCTAGCCAAGGCAGAGCGGCTGAAGCTGGCAACAGAATGCCTTCCGTTAGATAAATATTTGCAATGGAACATGAGACATGTTAAATAAAAATCTCACCTTAGGTCAAATGAGTTGGATTTTGTTATGTCTGAAAAACACTGGTCCTCGGGAGGAGGTTCTGAAGTCTGTTCCCAGGAGAAAGTGGTTGTCTGGAGATATCCTAGTTTTGTCAAGAGTCTGTCAGTAGATCGAAGAAGGCAAAGTCTTTCAGTTCATTTTCAGAAGGCTCTCTGCATGTACGTACACAGAAAAGGAGGCTTGAATGAGAAAATTTGATAGCTTCAAAAGTAAATGGATTGAAAATACAAAAGAATAAAATTATAAAATAAAAAAATAAAAAGGGGTTTCAATTGATTGAAAAGTCCCAGAAACAGGATCGAAAAGAGAAAAACCAGAAAAGCTTTTAAAATATATATACAGAGAGCTTAAATATCAACTTTTAATTAGGCTGACTTCTGACCATAGAGCTCCTTTTTATTTATTTATTTATTTTTGAGACAGGGTCTTGCTGGGTCACCTGGGGCTAGAGTGTGGTGTATAGCTCACAGCAACCTCAAACTCCTGAGCTCAAGCGAGCCTCCTCCTTCAGCCTCCTGAGTAGCTGGGACTACAGGCGTGAGTCACCATGTCCTGCCAGAGCTCCTTTTTTAAAAAATACTTTTGTTACCAAAAGCTCAGCCACTTGTCCCTCAGCCTGCATGAGAAGAACAAGAACAAGTGGTTTGAGGAGAAGGTAAGAGAAGTTTTATTACTTTGCCAGCAAAGGAGGAGGATGGAGACTCCTATCTGAAATGCCATGTCCTACTAATCAGCAGAAATACAGAGCTTTTAAAGGATGGGCTCTCAGCTTCAGGCAACTGCTGTTCAGCTACAGTTGATGATTCTGATCATCCCATCTCTGCTGAAGACAATCTCGTGACCTCCACCCAGGACCTCCCTTTACCAGGTTGGCTGGGCCATCCCCTGTTGCACAAATAACAAAAGACTTACCCTCTCCTCCCCCCAGCCACCGGCCTGGAGAGGGATGCAGGCTCTAGTTCTCAAAAAGGGATGGAGGATGTTTTAAAGAGACAGAAAATATTTTTGCTGGGTTTTTTTCCCTAGGCCATTCTCTCTGTTACATATTCCCCACCGTCAGAATTTCTCTTCTGTATCTATGGGAGGAGCGGTGACTAATCTCTTACACTTTCAAATCTCTTATTATCAGATTTCAGCCAGGACAAACAGAAGCAATGTCTCCCATTCAATTCGTCTGGTTCTAAAACCAGCTTTTCCAGTTGTGCATGTAAATGAATTATTTTAAGCATTTCAAAGGACCCCCATTTGGGACATCGCTGCTTGTGACCATCTTGGTTCATGTGGGTCCATTTTCCTGGATTTTTGTAAGAGGACACTCCAAAGTGTTGTACATGAAACCAGCTGCTGTTTCCAAAGGAGGTTGACCCTTAAAAGAGCGCTCAGATTTTGGAGCTTGATTTCCCATAATTTAGGAACTTCCCAAACGTGACCAAGGCTGGAAATGTGTTTTGGGTGGAAATGTGCTGCTTATGAGTGCCACTCCACGGGTGTCACCCAAGAGCCGCGAATCACCCCTTGCACGGCTCAGACCACTTCCAACCACCAGGTGGCAGCAGATACTCAAGGTATGGGGTGACCTGTCTCTTAATACCTTTCCAGCCGAGCAAGAGTCCCTAAAATGTTCTTCTGGTGAGGAATGCCCTGTGAGGCCACTTCGTGTCCTGGACAGCAGTCCTGACACCTCTGCAAAGTCTAGTCACCTACAGCACCCAAATGGGTCGGAGAACTCACCTCGTGCACTTTTTGGTTTGGAACTAACAGGAATTGGTCACAAATGAAAAAAAAATAATAAGTCCGAATTACAAACAATGAAAAGCAGGTGCAATTTTAAATGCATGAATGCAATTGTAGGCCAACAAGAGTGAAAACACCGGTGCCAGACGGCCCCAGCCCTCACCTGAACTTTCGCCAGAGGCAAAGGCGAGAAGGCGGTTCTCTGCAGAGCTTTTTACCCAGATCTCCTGCCCCAAGACAGAGACCAAAGCCCTCGATCTTAAAGGAAACAGAGGGCTTGAAAAATAGTCCAAATAAAATCTAGACCTCAACAGAAAAGGGAAGGGAGGTCCCTATTCGGGAGGACACTGATGCACCCAGTGAACTCTCTGGAACAGGAGGAACACAGTGGGATCGTGCTGGGACCGGGCCCCAAGTCCCCAAGTCTGGGAGGGAACAACGGGTGGCTGGAGGGGGTGTCACCCTGAATCCTGCCAATTTATACCAGAATGTCAACCTAAAGGAAAAAACTGAGGTTATTTGGGCCAAGTTTGAGGACTATAATCGGGTAACATACATTCAACTTGCCCTGAATATATGCTTTGATTGGCGGCAGCTACAAGTGGAGGCAGTTCCTAAGTTGATTACCAAGACTTTTTCTTTTTCTTTCTCTTTTTTTTTTTTGAGATAGGGCCTCGCTCTGTAGCCCAGGATGTAGAGCAGTGGCACCACCATAGCTCACTGCAGTCTCAAAGTCCTAGGCTCAAGCCATCCTCCTACCTCAGCCTCCCTAGTAGCTGAGTTTATAGGCACATTCCACCACACCTGGCTAATTTTTAAATTTTTTGTAGAGATGGGGTGTTGTTATGTTGCCCAGCCTGGTCTGGAACTTCTGGCCTCAAGCGATCCTCCTGCCTTAGCCTCCCAAAGTGTTAGGATTACAGGGGTGAGCCACTGAACCAGCCACAAATACCTTATTAATACATAAAAATAACCTAAGCTGTTGATTGGCTATACCTTGTTCTTTGTATCACCAATTCCAGGAACATGAAGATACTGGGTGAAGACGCTACAGGGAGAAAAATTAAGAACAAAATGCCTTTACTGGCAGGCTGAGGACAGTCTCTTCAATATTGGTGCTTGGAAAACTGGATATCCACATGCAGAAGAATGAAACTAGAGCCCCACCTCTCACCCTATACAAAAATCAACTTATGGTTGGGCTTGGTGGCTCATGCCTTTAATCCTAGCACTCTGGGAGGCTAAGGCAGGAGGATGCTCGAGGTCAGGAGTTCGAGATGAGCCTGAGCAAGAGGAAGACCCTGTCTATACTAAAAATAGAAAAATTAGCTGGGTGTGGTGGCACTCACATATAGTCCCAGCTACTTGGGAGCCTGAGGCAGGAAGATCCCTTGAGCCCAGGAGTTGGAGGTTGCAGTGAGCTATGATGACGCCATGACACTCTACCCAGGGTGACAGAGCAAGACTCTGTCACAAAAACAAAAACAAAAGCAAAGGCAAATAATCTGAACAGACATTTCTCAAAAGAAGACATACAAATGGCCAAAAAATATATGAAAAAATGGTCAACATCATTAATCATCAGGGAAAGGCAAATCAAAACCACAATGAGGGATCATTTCACCCCAGTCAGGATGGCTATTATTAATATCAAAAAGACAAAAAACGACTGGGCACAGTGGCTCACACCTGTAATCCCAGCACTTTGGGAGCCTGAGATGGAAGAATCATTTGAGGCCAGGAGTTTAAGAGAAGCCTGGGCAACGGAGCAAGACCCCATCCACAAAATTGTTTTTTTAATTAGCTGGGCATGGTGGTGGAGCCACGTGTAGCCCAGCTTGTTGGGAGGCTGAGGCAGGAGGATCCTTGAGCTCAAGAGTTTGAGGTTGCAGTGAACTATCATTGTGCCACTGCATTCCAGCCTGGGAAAGAGTGAGATTGTCCCTACATAAAACAAAACAAAACAAACAAAAACCCAAAGGCTTGTAAGGATGTGGAGAAAAGGGAACTCTTACACACTGTTGGTTGGGATGCAAACTAGTATAGCCACCATGGAGAACAGTATGTAGGTCCCTCAAGAGACTATTAATACAAATAAAACTACCATATGATCCAGCAATCCCACTACTGGGATGTTTATCCAAAGGAAAAGAAATCATTATATTGGAGAGACATCTGCACCCCCATGTTTATTGCAGCACTATTCACAATAGCCAAGATATAGAACCAACCTAGGTGTTCAACAACAGATGCATGGATAAAGAAAATGTGGTTTATATAGACCACATAATACTACTCAACCATAAAAAGAATGAAATCCTGTCAATCTTAGTAACATGGATGGAACTGGAGGGCATTCAGTGAAATTAGATGAGAACAGAAAGTTAAACACTGCATGTTTTCACTCATTTGTGGAAGCTAAAAACAGTTGATTTCATAGAAGTATTAATAAAAAGCAGCACAGAGGATACTAGAAGCTGGGAGAGGTAGAATGAAGGAAGGGATAGGGAGAGATTTGTTAGAGGATACAAAATTACAGCTAGATAGGAGGAATCAGTTCTAGTGTTCTATACCACTGTAGGATGATCCATGTTAACAATAATATATAGTTGGAAATAGCTAGAGAGAAGATATTGAATGTTCCCAACACAAAGAAATGATAAATGTTTGAGATGATGGATATGCTAATTACTCTGATCTGATCACCATAAGTTATATGTATGGAAACATCACTCTCTTCTCCATGAATATGTATAATTATTATTTATCAATTAAAAAATAAAGTAAAAAATTTAAAAATGTGTAAATTGCACTTGATGGGCAGAAATGCTCAAATGACTGTATGTGAAATGGATAAATTACTCTATATCCATGAAAACAAATATTTAAAGCAATAATAATTATGAAGCAATAAAATAATCTCTCTGCAACAAAAGTAGAAATATATAGTGAAATCTGAGAGTGTATAAAAAGTTCCTTTGATCACTATGCTAAGTGAAATAAGCCAGTCACAAAACACAAATCCTGCATGGTTCCACTTACATGAGGTCCCTTGAGTAGTCAAACCCAAAGAGGCAGAAAGTCGAATGGTGGTTTCCATTCTGCTGGGGGGAGGGGAAATAAGAAACGAGTGTTTAATGGGGACAGAGCTTCAGTTTTGCAAGATGAAAAGAGTTCTGGTGGTGATGGTTGCACAACAAAGCGAATGTTAATGCCACTGAACTGTGCTCTTATGAACAGTTAAAAATGGTTACGGTGGTAAACTTTATGTTATGTATATTTTACCACAATTAAAAATTAAAAAAAAAAATTTTTTTTAATCCCTATGACCATGAACCTGTGAGTGTTAAAATTCTGGATTGAGTCATCATTCCAATGATTACAATTTGCTAAATTGTACTGAGATGTTTTTTTTAAAACTTTCTCACTTGTGCCCCAATATGCAACAAAAGAGAAAAACTTTGACAAATGATCAGTGTGTCTCTGGGTGAGGTGGCTGGGAGCGAGTAAGCGCCTCAGTAGAAGGAGGCCCCGCCGATGCCCTCAGCTGCGATGTCCCCTCTCGGGGTGGTCAGCGCTGGGTGCTGCCAGCTGGCCTGCTTCCCAAAGTGAGAGGTACGTGGGGAAAAGCAAGGCGGTTCAGATCTAGGGAGGAATTTGGTGAGTTCTAAGCATCTGGACGTGGGGTCCCCTCACCGTATTCATGTTGTGCACTTGGGAAGTCGTGTGGACCCTGACGTCCTGCGGTGTCAGGCTCCTGCCCTGCTTGTGCCAAGGGCCCTTGGGTGTCCCAGGACAGGGTCAGTGTTTGGCCCAGGTGTGCGTTAATCAACCTGAAACCTTCCTGAACCCCGGCTGCTGGTCCCCTGAGCTGGCGCCTGCATACAGTCTCCTGCGTGTCCCCACTCCCCTCCATCCCGCCTGCCCTCCCTGGCCAGGTAATAACCTTCCGAACAGTGGATTCCCACAGCTCCTGGTGGAGCTGATGCCTCCATCCCACTCAGACCCTACATTTCCCCTCCACCAGGGCACGCCAAGGCTGAGGCTGGGAGCCGGAGGGGCTGGGGCTGGGGCTGGGGCTGGGGCCAGGGTAGGAGGCGAGTTTGGAATTTTGCTCTTCAGGAAGGCATGGCACGAGGGCAGTTTCCGAGCTCTCTTGGACTTCTGAGTCTGCCACACCCTCCAGGTGCCCAAGGTATCCTTCCTCCAATCGTCCCTCCTGCTTCTTCTCAACCAAGGGCCTGAGAAGTAGAATTAAACCGTGACGTAGTTCAGCATCCACAGGATCAGCCCCTGAACTTGTTTGCCAGAGGTCTCGGCCTTTGGGATGAGGTTGGAGATTTTTCCAGACAATTCTTCACAGAAAGGCCTGGGAGTCTCTTAGGCAAGATGTAGAGATTCTCAGGTAAATTCCAATGGCTTTCAACTTCCCTTGCAAGGAGGTCTCGGCCTCTCTCGCCCCCTGCATTGGCCTGCGGGGGACAGCTTCCCAGGGCCCTGGAGCTCCCTACTCAGGGGCCACATGTCCCCGGGGGAGTCCAGGTGGTATTTGCTTAGCTGCTTTGTCACCCGGCTGTGATATGTTCCTGTCCCAGAGGAGGGGCAGTGGAGGAGGAGGGCCCTCCCTGCATTTGTCTCCCCCTAGGCTCTGTGATCAATTCCAAACCCCCACATCTCCCCAAGCACCCCCCACCCCTCTGTATCATCTTGTACCAGTTGTGGTTCTTTGTTTCCAAGCAACAGGAGCTGACCCTGGCTTGGATTTTTCCAGGACTTGTTAGAGGAATACAGGTGGCTCATGAAAATGTAAAAGATGCTGACTGACCACACCTTGGGAGGGGCAGGGTGCCAGGGATGAGTGTGTAGGACTCAGCGACAGAAGCCTGGGGGCCTTGTTGCTGGGGCGCTGCCCATGGTCGGATCAGGTTTGGCAACTTCTCACACCTGTGTGCCTGGGTCCACTTTCAACTCGGTGGAGAGAGGATCCGATTGGCCCAACCTGGGTCGGGGACCTTGGATCAGCCAGCCATGCACTGGGGGATTGTCGTGACTGGGTACCCTCTGCCCCCGGTTTGTGCTACTCTACAGACTTGTATAACATTTTGTTTCCTTGAAAGTGTGAATAGTTCCTGACTTGTCATTTGATCATTTATCCCAAATTTGCCACTGAAATCCACAGAGGGTGAGAAGACAGCACCAAGGGCAAAGGCCCCCAAAACCCCTCGCAAAGGGCTCTCTGGGCGACCTGGACACACCTGAACCCCTGCAACTGCCCCTCCCCCTGCTATACAGTGACCCTGACACCGTCTCGTGCCCACTTCCCCCTCTTCAAAAAAAGTTAAAATTTTAAGATAAAACAACATATATTTCAAATTGACAAAAATCAGTATCATTTGTAGTGTCTTAAGATAAATTGCCCTTGAATTGAATGGAGGGAAGAGCCTGTGGTTCTTTCTCTCTAACCGCTGTGACGCCGTCCTTCAGCCCTCGGAGTTTCGCATCTTCCTGGGCCATCGTCAGGTGCTGGAGCTCTCGAAGGACGACTCTGGAGTCACGTGAGTTCTGCTACCTCGCCAGTGCCAGCGTGGCTCTTGGGTTCACTGCTACGTTAGAACAATTAACTCCATGCATGTTGATTTTTGTTGCAAATCTAACAGAGAGGGTGGCGATTCTGGGTGTTTAGGTCCACATTGTGTTTTAAGGCTGTGCATTTGGTTTTCATAAATTGTCCCAACCCGTGGTGGCTGCCGTCCTGTCACTGGGGCTGGAAGGCCAGCACCTCCCTCGCACTACCCCTTCCCACCCTCCTCATACTCTCTGTCGTTGCGCTCGTGGAGCTCAGCCTACATCGTTTAACTGATGATCCTCACACGTTCACAACTGCCAGCTGGGCTCCTCCGGGCCATCATAGTCTGAAGGAGGAGCCCGGACAGGTGTGGAAGGGTGATTCGTTGCGGACAGGGCTCTGCGCTTTGCTTTCGCAGCTCAGACTTTCAGGACCAGAGACAGCGCCCCTGGTCACACCTGTATCCCAAGGAGTCTTGGGAATTGCAAGGAGAGGCGTCACCTCGCTGATGGGCTGGGACACTGCCCGGGCAGGGAGACCTTATGTGCTTACACCAAGGAGACTCCAGGGGGTGCTGGAGAGCTGCTGGCCTGAGGACTCAGACAGTTCAAATCCCAACTCTGTCACTTACTACCTGTAACCTTTGGGTGGTTACGAAAAAATAATGACTAAGAAAAATCTCAAAAGCCTAGGTTATTTAAAATGTCAACTGTTTACATTAAGCCCTGTCCTCTTCCAAATCTTAGTGTCTATATTATACAGAGGGGCTCTTGTGGGTTACATGGTATTTAGTGTTCTCCTTTTGTGTGCTATGTATCAGTAATACACAGTTTTTTGTTTGTTTGTTTGTTTTGAGACAGAGTCTCACTCTGTCACCTGGGCTAGAGTGCCATGGCATCAGCCTCGCTCACAGCAACCTCAAACTCCTGGGCTCAAGCGATCCTTCTGCCTCAGACTCCCAAGTAGCTGGGACTATAGGCAAGCACCACCATGCCTGGCTAATTTTTTTTCTATATATTTTTAGTTGGCCAATTAA
>VBSM01002356.1:3232451-3254367 GCA_008086735.1 Cheirogaleus medius
GCTGGGCTGCTGCTCCACGGGAGGAAGGGAAGAGTGTGTCTGGAATGCAGGAGGTGCCCCAGGGCATCTCTCAGAATTATGTGCCCTGGGATTAAGGTCACTGGAAAACTGGCCCGGACCCTTCAGGAATGAAGGTTTGGGTCACCCGGCCTGGTAAGGGACCGTGACCAGCTGAGGTCTTGCTGGCAGCAGAGGGGACACAGAGTGGGCAGCAGAAGGTGGTTATAAACCCAGCTACGACCACGCGACCAGTTGCAACATGAGAACTGTAACTGTCATGCGTGTCTCCTTATTGTGCTACAGATGTGGTGTATCTGCTTTCTGTCCTCGCTTACTCCCTTGTCACGGAACGTAAGACGTATTGACTTCACGTCACGGTGTCTAAGCCGTGGGATAGCAAGGAACAGCGCAAAAGCCACTCGAGGACTTCACCTCCTCTTCTGAGTAAGGGTTCGTGTGCTTTTGGTCGTCTGCGGGCCCGTTGTGTCATGTTAGGCGGAGCTACGGCTTTGCCGCTGTCTCTGCTTGGAGATTAAGTGGCTTAGGAGCCGTGGGTGGACTTGGGTGGTTAGTGTGATTGTCACCTTGGGCCATGGGTGCCCAGGCGAGACACTATTTCTGGTGTGTCTGCGAGAGCACTTCCGAGTGAGTTGTGCCGAATCCACAGGCGCAGCCGAGAGCCCCCAGCGCGGGCCGGCACCGGTCCACCTGCCGGGCCTGCCTAGAGCAAAAGGCAGAGGAGGAAGGAACTTGCCCCTGTGTTCCTCCTTGAGCGGCAACATCTCATCCCATCTCCAGCCTGTGGACTGGAATTTACACCAGCACTCCCCGGTTTGCAGCCTTGGACTTGGGCTGAATTACACCACCAGCTCTCCTGGGTCTCCAGCTTGCAGATGATGGTACTTCTCAGCCTCCGTAGTCATGTGAGCCAATTATAAGTCATAATAAATCTCCTTTAATGTATTCTAATATAAAAAGATCTCTATATATGGCCATGTGCCACATAATGCCATTTGGGTCAACAATGGACCACATATATGAGGGAGGTCCCATAAGATTATAATGGACCTGAAAAATTCCTATCACCTAATGACACCTTAGCTATGATACCATGATACCATGGTAGGGTTTATATGTATATATAAAAAGATAACCGTGAAGCAGCCTTAAGCAGCCCTTCTGGAGCTATTCCAGAGGCTGTGTGGTTACCATAGGAGACAACAGCTCTGTGCATATTATTGTTCCCAAAGACCTTCCGTGGGACAGATGTGGGGGTGGAGGATGGAGACACTGATGACCCTGACCTTGAGCAGGCCTAGGCTACTGTGTGTGTTTGTGTCTTAGTTTTCAACAATAAAGTGTAAAAAATAAAAAAATAAAAATTTTAAATAAAAAAGCTTATATAATAAAGATATAAAGAAAGAAAATATTTTTGCACAGCTGTACAATGTATTCGTGTTTTAAGCTAAGTGTTATTACAAAAGGGTCAAAAAGTTTTAAAAAATTAAGAAGTTTATAAAATAAAAAAGTTACAGTAAGCTAAGGTTAATTTGTTATCAAAGAAATAAAAAATTTTTAAATAAATTTAGTGTAGCCTAAGTGTACAGTGTTTATAACGTCTACATTAGAGTGATGTCCCGGGCCTGCGCATTCACTCACCGCTCACTCCCTGATCTGCCCGGAGCAGCTTCCAGTCCTGCAAGCTCTGTGCACGGCAGGTGCCCCACACAGGTGCACCGTTTCTCGTCTTTTATACTGTATTTTTATTGCACCTTTTCTCTGTTTAGATACACAAGTACTTACCATCGTGTTACGGTTGCCTACAGTGTTCAGTACAGTAACATGCCGTACCGGTCTGTGGCCTAGGAGCGACAGGCCACACGGCATAGCCTAGCCCGGGTGTGTGGAGGTCAGCCCACCCAGGGTGTGTGCGTGTGGTCTGTGATGGTCGCATGACAGTCATGACAGATGTGTATCGGCTCTGTTTCTCCGGAGAGCCCTGCCTAATACAGGCCCTATTTGCAAATAAGGTCACAATCACAGGTACCAGGGGCTAGAACCTGGACACACCTTCTGTGGGGACACACACAGCTTGCTACAAGCGTGTCACCTGGGTCTTGGGTGAGGGCTGACTGCAAAGGAGCTCAGAGCGGTCTGCAGCTTCGTGGTGCCGGCTTTGAGTCTTGCCCTGGGTCGCTGCCCTGCTGCCGCCTGTTCCCTCCGGGCCTCGGGGGTCCTCTCCGAGAGCTGGCGGTGACACTGCTGTGAGCACTGACCCCAAGTGGTGGCTGTGAGACCACCTATCAGCTGTGTGCCTGGGCACGTCACTCAGCTGCCCTGTACCTCAGATTTCTCGTCTATAAAACGGGAACAGTCATCGTACCTAACGCATCCAGTTGACATGAAACTTAAATACGTTCAGACCTCCCAGGCACATGGTATACATTATATAAGCGTTGTTTTAAAAAAATATATTGCATGTTGCTTGGCTCAGGGGAAGTACTAAAGAATGCTTGTTGCTGTTATTACTCACGCTGCTATTCATAACGAAGTGCTTGGCGTTCATTATAGAAGACAGAGATAACGAAAGGCCCTGTCAAGCTCTCATTGTGTCCTTAGCTCTCTCCGATGTTATCCTTGTGTGGGTTTTGATTAGGACGTGCCTATCTCGCGCGCTCTGTGTTGAGTCACCCTGCGCGGAGTCAGGGCCAGCTTCGTGCAGTCACACAGGGCCCCCTGCTCGGATTAAGGTTTTACTGTCCCATCTTGAAATTCTTAACAATTTTCAGACAAGGGACTTTGCATTTTCATGTGCTTTGTGCTGGGCTCCGAAAATTCCGTGGCCAGACCTGCTCGGAGTCACAATTCTTCTTGTGCTTACAGCGGTGGGGGCCTCCGGCAAAGCATGGTGGTCCCTCTGTAGCACACGGAGTATCGGCCCTCTAAGAGGGATCTTTACAAACTGGAACGATCTGGGGGTCACAAGGGCTGGAAAACATGGGATCCAAGGGCGAGCTGATGGGGAGGCAGTTGTTTTGCCTGGAGGACGAGATTTAGGGTGGACCCGATGGTGCCCTCCAATTTCTGAAGGGCGACGGGGAGGGGAAGGGAGTGTGTGTGTGCTCTCTGGCCCTCAGGGAAAGATCTAGCTCAGCATAAGGAAGGAATTTTGAACAAAGAGAGTTGTGCAAGAAGGGAACGGCTGGCTTGTAAGTCAAACCTCAGCTCTGCCTGGGGGTAGAGAGCACAGGCTCTGCTGGAGAGAGCTACGCCTCTGTCCAGATCTGTGACCTTGGGTAAAGTCATTCGCAGCCCTGAGTCCATCTGCAAAGTGGGCCCGCTAGTGCCCTACAATACAGCGCGATGATGCTGGCTGACAAACCATACAGCATGCAAGGGGTGCCACTCATAGGAGGGGCCTCGTAAGTAACAGCTGCTGCTACTGTCATTACTGTTGCCATAAAGTAGTGAGCTCCCCGTGCCTGGCAGAGTGAGTCGAAGGTGAGATGGACCACTGCGGGGCTGCAGAGATGACCCTGGCACCAAAGTGAAGGGGGACGCACACGTTTTGCCCCCTCGACAATCTCAGCATCTGGCATATTTGGATGATGAGTGAAAAACAGTCATATTAATAAAATACCATCTCGTGACAAAGGCCCGGAGGGAATGGGGTGGTGCTTCTTGTGGAGCGGAGGTTGTTTTGAGTTTGGAGGCTGCTGAAGTGGGAGGGGTTCCCATCCTTCCTGCGTTTGGAAACCCCAGCCAGCTGTCCCTGGAGCCAGCTCTGGCTGACCCCATCCGAGGAATGTAAACCTCCCCCGCAGGGCCTCCTAGGAAACGTGTCCCTGGTGGGCTTGGGAGCTGCACACCAGCGTCTCCGCTGCGGCCCCCGAGGAAGCAGCGTCCGCGCGTGGGGTGCGGTGTGTGTGCAAGCAGGAGACTGCGTGTGCCTGGTCTTCCCGTGGGCAGCCTGGGCACGGGAGGGTCACGGCTCCCCCCACTCTGGAAACTCTGCCTCGAGCCACACGCAGGGTGACGGCAGCTTCCCTGGAAATGTCTTGGCAGTGGTTTGTGCTGAGACAAACATTTCTCCCCTCCCTCCCCCATCCGCCTCTCCTGTCAGCTGGGTCCCGTCCCAGAGCTGCACGCAGGAAATGCTCCCCGTGTCACCACACTCTGCGCACCAGCAACGGGACGAGAGGCCCAGAGTCCGAGGAGCAGCTGCTGGGCTCCACCAGGGCAGCCACGAGTGTGCGGGTCTCCCCCGAGACAGAGAAGAGGACGCACCATGGCGGCTCCAGGGCTACCCCGCATTCCGCACGCACGGTCAGGGGTCTGTCAACAGACGTTCACTAAGCTCGGACCATGCAAGGCGCTGCAAATCCAGCCGTGAACAAGACAGGGGCCTGGCTTTTCTTTTTTCTTTTTAACATAAAACTAACCATTTTAAAGCATGCAATTCGGTGTCATTAGTACAGCCACAATATTGGCAACCGTCACCACTATCCATCTCCAGAACTTTGTCATTGTCCTGGAGGAAACGTTACATGCATTGAGCCCTCACTCCCACTCCCTGCTCTGCCCACCCACTGGCAGCCAGCAGTCTGCTTTCTCTCCCTGTGGATTTGCCCGTTGTGGACGTTCCATAGAAACAGAATCGTACAATAGGTGCCTTTCATGTCTGGCTTCTCTCCCCTGGCGTGATGCGTCCTGGGTTCCTCCCGCTGGTTGCGTGCAGCGGCCAGGACGTCATGGCTTTTGGTGGCTGAGGCATATTCCATTGCATGGACATCTAGTCTTTTCTTGCTACTGGACTTTCCAGCTGAGCATCTCTGCTTTTCCTCATTCCCAAGAGAACGAGAGAGCTCCCTTGGAGTTTCCTGACCTAGGACGTAGTGGAGTTAGTGAGGGGATCTGACATTGCACATCCAAGGCGCTCATCTCTTGAGAGTGTACGACGTCCCAGGTGCTCTGGGCATAAGCTCACAGCCCCACAGCTAGAACATGGCTGCCTCTGGGACAAGAACGTCCACCTCTACCAAGGCCAGCTGTGGGATCAGTGCAAGTACAACCACCAGCCTGGGCCTCAGGCTCCATATCTCTAAAATGGGTCTATTAGTCACACCTCCCTTGAATCTGATGATGTCTATGATTAGCCCAGTGTTAGGTGAAAGGACAATGCCTGGTGACCTTGTGGCCATCACACAATCTGGCTGCTGTCATTAAGTGGGGTGGTGTCATCCCTGCAGGCCATCTTGGCTGTCTCAGGAATGGGCCTCAGGGACCAGGCTGGGCTGGGGCACCCCACAAGCAGCCTGGCACACAGCCCCAATCAGCTGGGCTCACTGACGGGCAGCTTCCAGTCCTTCCATTTATTTAGACTTGTCAATAGATGCCGGATAGGTGTTGGTGGCATCTCCGTGCAGCTAAAGGTAAAACGCACGGCCTTCTCCGGTCCTAACGAATGGCTGCCCAAGGCAGTCACGATGGAGCAATGCCTCGGTGGGCCTGCGCTGGGCAGCCGGTCCCTCTCCAGACACACAGGTCTCTTTTCTGGGTCTCTCCGCATCAGAGGACTGGCAGCCAGGCTCCCCAGGCCCTGCAGGAAGTGGGCAGGAGGAGTCAGGACCCGGAACAAACTCCTGGAACAGAAGTGGAGTTTTTCATTTGTCTTGATCTAGACTCTTCATTATAAGGGACAGAAATCCAGATCAAATGAGCTTAGTTCAGTTCAGTTCAACAGACGGTGGTTGCGGCTGTATGTCAGGCATGGTGCTGGTGCCCACGGCTCATCCGGGAACAAAGACCCTGTCCTGGGAGGCCGGGTGCAGGCGGCGAGAGTAAGAAACCACATGGCGTGGCGTTGGGTGCCATGTGCCACGGAGAGGAGAGAGAAGCAGAGGCAGGGGGTGGCCTCGGGGTGCCGGGGGTGGGGCAGACTGTGGAACTGACAAGGTGGCCAGGGTGAGCCTCCAGAGAAGGTGAGATGTGAGCAAAGATTTGAAGGAGCTGAGACGTCAGCCCGGTGGAAACCTGGGGGACAGGGCATGGGCCATCGTCCTTGGGTTTTACTGTGAGTGAGATGGGAGCCACTGCAAGGTTTGGAGAAAAGGAAGGGTGTGATTTGACTGATTTTTTTTTAAGCAAAAAAGAAAACTCCTAGGTTTCTAGCCCCGGGTGAGCCAGAGGTGAGGGCCTCCTCCTCTCCCCCTGGCTTCAGGCTCCGTTCACATGGGGAGGGCCAGGCTGCACACGGCCTCAGGCCAGCCCCGCCCGCCAGCCAGGCCCCAGAGCCAAGAGGGGTCTCTCTGTTAGTGTCCTGCACTCCCAGGGAAGGTGCCAGGGATGCCAATTGGCTGGCCCGGGTCACATGGCTGCCGCCCACCAACAGGACGGGGTGCTCCTATGGGCAATCCCACCGGGATTACAGTCACTAGGGGTAAGGTCCTGGAAAAAGGCCCTGGTTTCCCAGAAGTTGGGAGGGAGAGGTGAGGTGGCAGACAAAAAGGATTGCTCCCACCTGGTGCACCTGTGTCCCTGGGGGCTGCAGGGCCGTCGGAAAGCGCCCACTGAGTGTGTGCACGGCACCGCGCCCGTCGGCCGCAGACCGCGTTTAGCAAACACTGCTTCCTAATGAGGCTGATGCCACAGCGGTGACTGCTCTGCACGTCTGGCTTCAAAGGTCACTTCGGCTAGCCCTTCTTTACTTTTTTTAATCCCTTCACATTATTTCCCCATCACTGGCTACAGAAAGCCCAGCAACATTCCCAGAGGTCAGGAACCAGCAGCCGAGGTGGGGCCACTTCCTCCTCTCTAAGCCTCCTCTGATGTTACAATCGGCCGGCCGGGTGAGGACCTGGGTTCCCGTCATCAGGAAATGCCAAGGAGGGGCTGGAATAAGCCCCGTGGCAGCTTTGGACATAGCAGCGCCTCTGCTCAGGGCTGTAGGAATGAGATAGGGAGGACTTTCACGGGTGTAAAAAAATATGGAAAAGTAACAAGGTTTGAAGATTCATCTCAGTGACTTTTTACATATGTACCCACCACCCAGGTCAAGATAGAAAATATTTCTAGGGGCTTCTCTTGCCCTCATTTTTGTGCACACATTGCTATCATTCCCAGGGGCTCCCACTTCCCCAGCGCTGTGCACACAACATCCCCTGTGCCCCACCCCCACCAAAAAAGGCAGGGGGCACCATTCCCATCTCACAGGCAAAGAAATTGAACTAGGCTGGGCGAGACGGCTCATGTCTGTAATCCTAGCACTTTGGGAGGCTGAGACAGGAGGATTGCTTGAGCCCAGGAGTTTGAGACCAGCCTGGGCAACATAGCAAGACCCCATCTCGACAAAAAAATACAAAAATCAGCCAGGCATGGTAGTGCACTCCTGTAGTCCCAGATACTCGGAAGGCTGAGGTGGGAGGATCTCTTGAGCCGGGGAGTTCAAGGCTGTAGTAAGCTGTGATTGGGCCACTGCACTCCAGCCTGGGTGACAGAGTATGTCTCAACAACAAAAAAAGACTAACTTAGGAAAAACCAAAATGAACAAAAAACAGCAAAATGAAACTGAAGCTCAGAGAGAAGTAACACCACCACCCCCCCCCCCCCCCCCCAAACAGCAGCAGCAGCCCCCGTGGACTGAGGGCAGCTTCGGGGAAATTCTTGGCCAAAGATCAGAGAAGGTTTTGTCCTGCTTGCCAGGCTCTGGCTTAACTGGTTCATTTCAGCAGACGATGAGGAAAAGATTCCTGCCTCGAAGTCACGTACATCAGTCATCAGCGTTTCCCTACAAAGTCTCTGTTATTTTCAGCTCAGGGGAACGGCAGGCGATAACACTCCTCGCCCAGCTTCCGCCGGGCAGGTTTCCCTCCTGTGGCTTCAGAAGACCAAGCAGGGCAGAGCACGCCCCCTCGCCATGAAGGACGAGCGGGGCCCTCCCAGGCTGTGTGTGGTCCACGGTTCTGGGGGTGGTACAGCCACCAGACCCCATCCTCATAACCGAGCTCTTCCACGTGGAAGGCGGCTGCCTCTAGGGGTTCTCCCGAGCTGGGGCGTCCTATTTTCGGACAGAAAGACCAGCCTGGGGCAAGTTTGCACAGCGCCTCAACACACAGCCAGAGATAAAACCTGTTTTGGGCGTCTCATACTTTCCACGTGCCGTCCCTGACGGTATGTATGGTGACCTGTGACTTATCTCGTGGGGCTGGGACGACTCGGCCTAGCAGTCCCCCATGCCCTAGAAACATGGAGTCTGTTTATCAAGCACATGTTTTGTCCGGACGAAGGAATGCTTGGCACGTGGCAGATGGGCCAGAAGCCACCGGCCTGTGCCCCTAGCAGCAGGGCAGGTCCCCGCCCCTAGCAAAAGGTTTTCCGAGCGTGTCCCTCCTGACAAGATAGGATCATTATGCCCACTTTGAGGAGGAGGAAACTGAGGCTCAGGGGACCTGCTGCAGACCAGGTGCTCGGTAATTGTGACTTGTAGCCAAGACTCCTTTTAGTCACCACGACTGCTGACTGCCGAGGGGAGTGTCTGCGTTTTACAGCTGAGACCAGTTCAGAGAGGGAAGCTGCTTGCCCAAGGCCACACGGCTGCTGCCGAGGGCCGGCTTTGGGATTCCAGCCAGCCCTCCCTTTGATCTCTAACACTGCTGCCTCTGGCCGGGTGCTGTCCCTAAGGACCGGGTCAGGCCCGAGAGTGGAGCAGGCAGGCATGGGAGGCTGATTTTCCCTTCTTCCCCACCACCCCAAGGCCCCTCCCGAAAAGCCAAAGTGTCGGCAAAATGAAACAAGCGAGAACCTGCCTTGGCCAAGTCCTGCCCGGAACCCCGGGAAGGGGCAGAACACGGCAGGGGAGGATTTTGAGGTGCGAGATTCGAAGGATCGTAGGGCGCAGCTGTAGGCGCTCTCTGTCGAAGAGTTGAGGGGTCTTTCCGGAAGGTCTTGCAGGGGACGATCAAACCATCTGCCCGGCAGGTCTCTGAGAAAAGCAGAGTGATGCTAAGGAAGAGAGTGTATTGGTTTCCTATCACTGAGGTAGCAATTTACCGCAAAGTAGTGGCTTAAAATGACACAAATTTATTATCTTGCAGTTCTGGAGGATGGGAGGGCGAAGCGGGTCTCCCCGGCTAACGTCAGAGTGCCGGCAGGGCGGCGTCCCTCCTGGGGGCTCTCGGGGAGGCTTTGTTTCCTCACTTTTTCCCCCTCGTAGAGCCTGCCCGCGTTCCTTTGCCCCTGAACCTCCTTCATCTTCAAAGCCAGCCACGCATGTCTCTCCTCTCTGCCCCCTGCCCTGTCCTGGCTTCTCTCCTATGCTGTCTGTGTTTCCATGTGTTTCCCCAGTCTCCTGCCTCCCGCTCAGACAGGCTGCTGCGACTGCACTGGGCGCAGCCAGGTAACCCAGGACAATCTCTCCCATCTCAAGCTCCATACCAGATCCCATCTGCAACGTCCCCTTTGCCACTTTAAGTCGCGTACTTGCAGGTTCTAGGGATTGGAACGTGCACACCCTTGCGGGTGGGGTGCTGTTCTGCCCACACAGACGGCAAAGTCACATCAGTGCAGGTGTGGTGTGGCTCCAGCGTCCAGGCTGAGTGTGGGGCAGATGGCCTGGTTCTCAGCCCCTCCTGTCCTAAGACCCCAGAGGGGGGCACAAATCAGTGACATCCATTGCGTGCAGAGGTGCCCAGCCTTGTCACACCCCCAAAAGGCGGGTCCCACAGCACAGTTTCATACCATAGAGGAGGAAACAAATTTGAAACAGATTTGAAAGTACGGCATTGAAGGATTTGCCAGGGAGGGCTGGTCCAGAGCCTGGGGTGGGGCAGGGACAGCTCCCGGCTGTCTGCTTCTCACAGCATCAGGCAGAAGTTGCTCTTCTTCCTCTTCCTAGGAGAAGGGGCCGGCGGCGACTGGGCGGGGAGTGGGCGGGCGCTGACTGCGGCTCTCCCCGCCTCCTCCCTACTCTCCTGCAGGCGCCTGCTTTGCTGATCACACCCACAGTCGGGCCACAGCTGAGCCAGAGATGCCTGCCCACCGCCTGGCCATGGACAGCCAGGTGCTCCCGGCCTTCCTGTTCTGCAGCACGCTGCTGGTCATCAAGATGTACGTGGTGGCCGTCATCACGGGCCAAGTGAGGCTGCGGAAGAAGGTACGTGCCGCCCCCGGGTCCCCCAGCCCGGGTGTGCTCGCTTTTCTCGCTGCCCTGCCGGGAAAGCCCAGGGACAGGAAAACGTGGCCAAGGTGTGCGCAGGGCTCGGAGCCCGGCGCCTCTTCCAGCCCTTCTGAGTGGCTCCCCGCTGGCCCCGGGTCTCCGGCCACACTTTCTTGTCTTCTGGTTTAAGAGCATTTACTCACACGCTGGGCCACCAGGCTGGGCTCTTGGCGCCGGGTCTCCCGGAGGAGTGGGTCCTGGAGGGTGGAGCATGGGAGAGCCGAGGCTTGGGTGGAGTGGGAACCGGTGAAACAGGAGCTCGAGAAACGTTTGAGTGGAAATTCCCACTCGCGGCCAATGTTGCCTACAAATCCACTGCAGCCCCCAGAGGCCAGGCCTGAGCCAGGCACCAGCGGGCTGTTCAGGGAGGAATTTTTCCCACCGCGAGTCCCTGAACCAAACAACAATAAAGAGGCGGAGATCCGGGCCAGGCGAGCGTGCGGGCAGGATGACCCCGTTCCAGCGGGCTCTGCTGCACGGGACGGTCCCGCGAGTCTGCAAAGTTTCGGGCCAAGCTCACAGCCGTCCTGCTAGAATGCAGAAAGGCCCAGGGTCACCTGCAGATCATCTTCCTAGGTATCTGAACAGAGGAACCATTTCTTCCCCTTTGTCCCGTTCGAAGGCCAGGCAAGGCTGGCTCTGGCATAGCGTGCGGGTGGATCTTGGGCAGCAGGGACCTTGCCCATGAGTGAAGCTCAGGCCCTGGTGCAGGTACAGGCAGGATTAAAGGCAGGGCAACTGCCCAGGTGACAGGACTGTGCCCAGAGGCCACAGCATACTGATTGTTTCTGACTTCTCCCCACCTCGCTGGCCCTGGGATGTGGGAACTGGGGCTAACAAGGACAGCTGCGTCCACTCTTGACCCCTTCCCGTGTGTGGCCCGGAGCTGAGCACTCAGGCCCCACCACAGCCCCAGGGGGCGTGGCGGGGGGAGGCGTCACATGGTTTTCTAGATTTGCAGCCGGGGCTCAGAGAGGCAGCATCACCTGTGAAGGTCGCCAGCCGAGTTTGAGCTCAGGTGTCCGGCTCCAGAGCCCACGTGCTGCCTAGGGCCTGGGGTTCTTAACAGCAGGGGATGTGACTCCCTCTTAACATGAGTCCAGGGAAGGGAGCAGGCTCCCCCAGTGCCCTTCCGCCCGATCAGCCTAGAACTGGCAGGAGACCCACCGTGGCCAGGCTGCTCGAGGTGCTCCTAGCGACTGTGTGGCTCCCTCTCGTCTCTGCTCTGGGCACACGGTGCCACCCAAGAAGGACCTGGGGGAGCATGCAGTGTGGAGGTGACAGGCACAGGCCATGGCTCCTCCACCCACCAGCCTTGGGACCTGGCAAGCAGGTCTGGGTGCTCAGTGTCCTCTGTGCACTGGGGATAGTGGCAGCAGGGCCAGGAGAATCCAACACCCGGCACAGAGCAAACGCTCCACCAACATCAATCCTTATGACTTACAGTAGCTGAAAGAACACGAATAGCAACAGTCATAGCTTGCTTCCTGGGAGGGCGTCAGGCCTGGCCCCTCACCCCAGCTGGGGGTGGCACCTCAGCCTCCGCCACCAGGGGCTCTTCTGGTCTTGGCTGCAGCAGGCTCCTGCAGGCTGACTGGTGCGTTTGAGTTCCGTCTGCAGGCGTGAGCAATGCGTGAACCGTGGACCTCAAAGAGGGTGCTGGCTGAATGCTGAGGCCCTTTGACAGGTGTCATGGATCCAGGGACATGGTGCAGGGCCATCAGAGTCGGAGATTCACTGACTTAAGGGCCAGTGGAGAGGAGTTCTGGTGCGAGGGTCCCACCCATGACTGGCGCCAGGCACAGGCTGTGTTCACCTCTGGGGCAGGGCAGGCCAGGCCCACCTGGCGGGACAAACCAGCCGTGGGGGGCAGTCGTGAGTCAGACGCACAGGGCTTGCATTGGATGAGCCATTTGGAAAACCTGCTGCTGGTTGACTTTGCCTGGATCCCTGCAGGCGACGGAGGGGCAGGAGCCTTCGGTGACTGGTGTGCGGCCTTATGTCTCTGCTTTACAACGAGAGAAAGTGACAATTCACTGAGTGTCGTCCTCATGCTGGGTGTCGTGTCAGAGGCTCCTCCAGGGCTCTCCCTCGCTCTTTGCGTGGTCCGTGAGCTGCGAGTTATCCCAAGTTTACAGATGAGGAAGTTGAGGCACGGGAAGTTCGGGAACCTGCAGTCAGAGCAGAGCTGGGTTTCCAGCCTGGGGCTCTCAAGAGCCTTTCTTTGCTTCTAACACAAAGTCCAAATTTTTTTTAAGAGACAGGGCGTCTCTCTGTCATCCAGGCTGGAGTGCAGTGGTGCCGTCATAGCTCACAGCAGCCTCAAACTTCTGGGCTCAAGCGATCCTCCTGCCTTAGCCTCCCCAAGTAGCTGGGATCACAGGTGCACCACACCACTCCTGGCTAATATTTTTTGTTCTTTTTTTACTTAAAATAATTGTTCATTTTTAGTTAAAACTATTTTTTAGAAATGGGGGTCTCACTGTGTTGCCCAAACTGGTCTCAAACTCTTGGGCTCAAGCGATCCCCCTCCCTCACCCTCCTGAGTAGCTGGGACTACAGGCGTGCGCTACCATGCCCAGTTCAAATTCTTAAGGTGCCTCTAGGACCTCTCTGACCCCCCACCCTTGCTCTCTATGCTCCAGCCATGCTGGTTTTCTGCTCTTCAAACATATCCAGCTTCAGGCCCCAGGACCTTTGCACGTGCTCCCTCTGCCTGCAATGTTGATGCCCCGGCCCTCCCTTCCTCTGGTTAGGGTCGACGCATCCTTCAAACCTCCGCTTTAATGCCACTGCCTCAGAGAAGCCTCCTTTGACCCCAGACTCAGTCAGGTCTCCTGTGAACATTCTCAAGGCCAACCCTGTCTTCTTCCTCACCAGGTGAGACCACCTGGTCTTCCCTGGCCCGCAGGCAATCCCCATTAGACTGTGAGCTTCACAAGGGCAGCGACAAGGAGCTTTCCTTGCAGTGAGGCCCCGTGGCACAGAGACGGAGCTGGTGGCTGCTAGTGGAATGGCCGTGGCAGCTCACTGCCCTGTGAACTCTGCCCGTGGACGAAACACAGACCCAGGCAGCTGGGCCGCCCGTCTCCTGAGCAGTAACTCTCAGCCGATATATTGCAGGCATTTGCCAACCCGGAGGACGCCGCGAGACACGGGGGCCCGCAATACTGCCGCACCGACCCGGACGTGGAGCGCTGCCTCAGGTGGGTGCCGCCGGGCCGCTGGCCGCAGACCTGGCCGTGGCCTGTTCTCTGCGACCTTCTGCTCGATGAGGGCGTGGAGGACTCCCAGGAGCTGAGGTTTTCTGTGCTCCTCATCCCCTTAGGCTATTTTATTCATTGATTTAATTTCTAATTGATGTTGGAAAAGTAATACAAGGTCATGACTCAGAATTACAAAATTAGAAAAGGATATTCTGTAAAAATTCAATCTCCCTCCCACCTCTGACCTCCAAGTATTACCTGGTTCTACTCTCCAGGGGCAGATGCTGTGCCCAGCGCCCTGTGCATCTTTCCAGAGAGATCTTCTGCACTTGCAAACACGCGGGCCATGCTTTCCCTTTTAGTCCCTAAAGAGTCACCCTTTACCCACTGGCCTGTGCCGTGCCGTTTTCACGTGACGACAGAGGCCGTCTGAGCACAGAGGAGCCCTGTCCGCGTGCTGGTGCCACAGCGTTCACGCCACTACCTCGCCGAGTGAACGGCCCACACTTTACCCATCTGATTCCCCGCCGATGGGCACGCAGACTGTTCTGGGTTTTTCTCTGGTAGAACAGTGTGCATCAACACCTCTCATCTGCCTTTGCGTGTGTGTGAGCAAAGCCGCAGGACGCAACCACATGGAAATACGCACTGCCCATGTGCACGTCTCGTCCTCATCTGGCCCGCGGGCTGCTCCTCCCTGCCCCGGACAGCTCAGTCCTCTGTCATGCTTTGGGTGGATCCCTGCCAACAGGATACGTGAACATTCACATCACGTTTTGGTTTTGCTTTGCATTTCTTTCCTTCCAAGTGAAGTTAAACATCTTTTCATAGGCTTAACATCCCCCGGCCAATGAAAATCAATTTTTCTTACTATAAAAATCAGAACTACTCATTGCAGACAATTTGGATGACACTGAAAATACACAGACAAAAAGGAAAGCCACTCACCATTCTAATCACTCTTTCCCATTTTCACCTCTCTCCTCTTTTTCTTCTATGTCTAAATATTTTTTCATATAATTAGGCATGCATTAGGTAGACCCGACTTGGAGTTCTGATTTTTTTTGTTAACATAATTTCATGAGCACTTTTCATGTCAGTAAATATTTCTTTAAAAACGGCTGCATAAAATTCCATCAGAGACTAAATGTTAATTTCCCATGACCGGTGTCAATATTGGTGGTTTAGGCTCTGCTATTTTTCCCAAGTGGGCTGGAGGGCGAGGAGGTGACACTCCAGGGTGTGGGGGTGACACTCCAGGACAGCGATGGGGAAGTGGGGAGGGGGGAGCTGGACAGGGTGAGACGGGAGACAAACCGTCAGCACACTCCCATGCGTCACAGCTGGAACCGGGAGGGGCGCTGTCATTTAAATAATAGAAATCCTTTTATGGAAAGAAAGTCTGTGGGTTTTTTCCTTATGTTTTTCTTGGCCATTGACAATAATATACACACTTGTGGTTTTAAACAATTACAGAGATGTGTAATGTAGGAAGTGACATTTCCTGCCATCCTACCCTTTCTCGCCTTCCTATGGAGTCCTCCATCCATCCACGTGCCCTTTGGTGAGCACCTATTCTGTGCAGGACACTGTGCTAAGCAGCAGCCGTATTTTCGTGAACAAAGTCCTTCCCCACTCGTGCCCCTTGTTCGTGCCCCTTGTCCCTGGTTGTCTCGGCTCTTCTGGACCGCGGGGAAGGGCGTGATGAGCCAGCTCTCAGCAGCCAGCGGGAGAACATGTTTCGGCTCCTCCCAGGCTGCCGGGTTTGACGTAGCGGCTTTCATGTGGCACAGGGTAGCCTCGCGGGCTCACAAACACTGGGTTTATCTTTACTTGTGTGACCAGGCCAGGGAGAGACTTTGCCACCCACTCACCCAAATTTTTTCTTCTCAACAGAATGACCCATCACCTACAGTACTGATGCTTAAGGGGCTGAAATTCAACTCAGCCCGGCTGAGCTGCTCTTACCTACTACTGTTTTCTATCCACCGGGGTGGATTTATTGGGAACCTGTTGTATACCAGGAACATGCCGGACTGGGGGTGGGGGTGGGGCTGCGTCCCTGAGGCCCCTCCTCCACCACCTGATTTCACAGAACACCATGGAAACTAGAGGGTGAAGAGGGAAGGGATTATACATCCTGCCGTCCATTCCCAGAGAACTGGCTGGAACCTGAGTGGGGAGACCCTGGCAGCGAAAGCTGGCTAAATATTAGACCAGGGTTTATGGTGCGATCGGGGTTGCCCTCTGTCAAGTGGAAAGGCGCTTGGTTCTTGGAGTATAGTCTGCCTTGGGGTTAGCAGGTTAGCACAGGCACGAAGCGTGAGCCCAGCCTGGGGGAAGCGGGCCCAGGTCTGAAGCATGAACCCAGGATGTGCGTTTTGACCCAACCCTGAGGCTGTCTGTCTGCACCTGCAGGGAGGGGCTACCCGCGTGGCCCCGAAGAAGGAAGGCAAACACCGCCCCGAGCTTTTGCATTTCCGACTATTTGGAGTGTGTAGACTTACGCTGAGCGAACTGGTTTGTCAGGAAATTGGGTCCCAAAATGTCAGCCCCAGAAGTCCCTTAGACATCACCCAACATGTTCGTTTTGCAGACAGTGAACAGAGGCCCAGACAGAGAGAGACTGGCCTGAGTCCGTGGCACTAATTAGCACCACGGCCCAACTAGAGCACCCCCTCCCCCCGCACCGTGAAGTACTGTTTATTAATCTGCCCGGGCATCTGAGGGTGGCCGGGCATCTGAGGGTGGCCAGGCGTCTGAGGGTGGCCGGGCATCTGAGGGTGGCCGGGCATCAGGCAAAGCCAAGAGGGTGAAATTAGCTTTAACAACGTGCCCAGGCCAGGGCTGGCGACGGTGGTGGTGGTGATGATGGTGGTGACGACGATGAAGATGGTGGCAGCCAACTTCAGATGCACCTGTTCAGTGTTGGGAGGGTTCTAAGCACTGTCTAGCTGCCAACTCGCGCAGCACTCGGAGGCGTCCGGGGTTCCCGAGGGGTCTGCTCTGCGCCAGGCGACTTTGCAGTTTTTCTCTGCTGTGTACTCGCCTTTACGAGCAGGCAGCCGCTGCGGGGTACTGATCCCGAATTCAGGGAACCCGCCAGCGGAAGAGGAGTGGCCAGCGGCTGGCCCTGCCCAGATGCTTGGGGCCACCTGTTGCCACCTGTCACCTGCTGTGGCGAAATGCAGATGGTGTCGTAATGTCTGTTGAGGGTGACAGGCGGCCGATGCTGAAGGAGGCCGCGCAAATCCAGGCCAGCAGGAATTTGCTTTGGGTGAGTTTTACCTTAAAAAAGTGGTTATTACTGGAATGACACGTTTTACCCAAGCGTCTCCCTGGTACGTGACTCCCTCCACGTCTCCCAATTCGGACCCCGGAGGTGGAGAGGAGGGAGGTGAGCTTTCTTGCATCATTCCTTGATTTCCCCATTGCTCCCTGTCCCTGGCTCCACTGTGGCTTCGTGGGGGCCCCACTGTGGTTTGAGACAGACCAGACAGGGGAGGGAGGGCTGGACCAGTCCCAGGGGCTGCGGGTCAGAGCTTTGGGCTCTTTAAGCCACCGGCCACCTCTCCTCCCACGCCAGTGACCTTGCGTGGCTGCCCAGCTGCTGCAACAGGAGGTGGGGCGCAGTCCCCGACGTACGGCTTTGTGCAAGGCCTGCCTCTCCCCACCCTTCACCCACTCTCTGGGCTTTGGCCATGTTTGTGTTCTGCCTCTTCTGCGATTCTCTTAACAGCTCTCTAAAAGTTGACTCACTCTTAAAATGTAAACACACTTTAAGGAGAAATGTCTGGATGAATGGCTTTCACATGCTGGTTATGCTTCTCCTGGGACTTTCAATGCATTTTATCAAAATACCCATCCAGGTGGCACCGTCTCCTGCGTCACCTGTGTAGGCAGACCGCGTCTTGAGACATACCAACTTAATCTAAAATGGGCTTTCTGGCCGGGCGCTGTGACTCGTACCTAGAATCCCAGCCCTTTGGGAGGCTGAGGTGGGAGGATCGCTTGAGGCCAGTTTGATACCAGCCTGAGCAACATTGTGAGACCCCGTCTCTATAAGAAAGTAAAAGCTTAGGTAGGCATGGTGGCATGCGCCTGTAGTCCCAGCTACTCAGGAGGCTGAGGCCGGAGGATCGCTTGAGCCCAGGAGTTTGAGGTTTCGGTGAGCTGTGATGATGCCACTGCACTCCACCCTGGGCAACAGAGCAAGACCTTATTTAAAAAAAAAGGAAGGTTCCCAAGATGTCCCTCTAATCTGCATATGGGGAATGTTGGTGCACACAGCTCCATTTCCACAGGACGGAGGGATTTTGGAGGAACGCTTGTTGCCTTTTCTGTCGTGACTCCCAAGTAAGGTGAGGGACTTACTTGACCCGGGCATTGGAGTGACTCCCATCCTTGGTTTTTCCCTCTTCTTCTTCTTCCCTGTTCTCAGCACCCTGGGGTCCCCTGGGGCCTGCCTCTCTTGGGTGTGGGCAGACCCAGTTTCCCCCACAGCTGGTGAGACCTGGCCTGTTGCTGACTTGCTTTCCCTGTGGCTGGTTTGCAACGTCAAGATGTGGGGGAAAGGAGAAGGAAGGCTCACACTGTTGTCAGGGTTTGGGACACAGATGCCAGGTGCCGTGCCCTGAGTTTGGCCTGAGAAAGATCCAGGCCCTGCTGGGTTTATGGGAGTTTTTTTGCGCTCAGATTAAATTCCAGTCCTGCTTCCTAAGTCCCCTCTCCTGCTCCTATTCTGCCTCACTCTGTCTTGTGCACCACACTCTAGCCACAGAGGTCACTTTTCTGCACCTCAAACATGCTATGCTTATTCCTACCTCAGGACCTTTGCACGTGCCAGTCCTGCTCCCCGGAAAGGTTTTCCTCTGCACGGCTGGCTTCTCATCATTCAGACTCCAGTACAAATGTCTCCCCCCACCCTGACCACCCCGACCGCAGTCACATGGCAGAGACCCCTATAGTGTGGGGTTCCTGAGCACACCAGGCCGCTCCCTGCCCTGCTCACTTTCTCTGGGTTGGGCTGGTACACCATGGCCCTCTCCTAAGACTCATCTTGCCAGTGGGTGGGAAGAGGAGGACCCCGCAGCAGGTCACCACATGGGGGCTGGGCCGGGGCTGGCCGCTGCTGCACCATTGCTGGGGAAATGCCTTCTAGCCAGAGGGCCTGGAGAGGGGCTTCTATTCCAGCACAGTCCCCTTGCCTCACACATGTGGCCTGTCCTTGGGGGAGGTCATGGCCTGGGCATTGGATTCCTGTTTATTTGAACTTCCAACGTGGCCATCTATGGCTTCAGTCGCTCGCCCGGTCTCTAATTTACAAAGTCTTCCCTTTGTAAAGAAAGCTGACCATTAGCAGGAGTCATGGAAAATGTGAACCAACTCCTAGCAGAAGTGGGTGAGCTTTCTCTCTTGGTCATTTATTTATGGCAGGCTTATACACAACACCTCCCACCCCCGCCACACAGACACACACGTTTGATTACTTTAAACAAAAAAAGAGGCTGGAAAGCACGTATGAAATGGGAGCGTCCCAGAGGCTGGCGCTTGGCTCCAGCGGGTGGAAGCTGATCTTGTTATTATTGTCCCTGAAAGGCCGGGTGGTGTTTGTGTTTAGGGCAGAATGAGACGGAGCCAGGCGACGGTTTCAAGTGCGTACTCTTAGGCTTCCGCCCCTTCTACTCGGGAGGGGTCCCGGAAGCTGCACGCAGGAGAGGCAGCCCCAGGTCTGACTCAGAGAAGCCCTGCCCTGGTTCGGGTCCCAGCCCCGCCGCTCACTGGCTCTGCAAAGTGCTCAACACCTCCGAGCCCCAGTTTTCCTGCCTGGTGTCTGAGGGCCAGACGGGAAGACGGGGAGAGTGTGGCAGGGCCAGTCCCAGCAAGCCCTAGAGCCAGGGTGAGAAGACCGTAAACTCGCAGCCCTTTGGGACCCCTGACCCATTACAGGGGGCTGGGCTTCTCCACTGCCTGCGAGCGTAGCTTGGAGCTGCTGTCCCTCTGGACTCTGGGGCATCTCCTGTCCTGGCCATGAAGGGACTGGAGTGTCTGGCACCCCTGAAATGATCCCCAGAGGGTCTGGGCCCTTCAGGGCAGAGTGCCTGCTTCCACGACATTCTCAGAAGAGTCCAGGGCCCCAAGCTAACAGCTGGCTGACCGCAGCCCCTTGTCTCCCCAGAGCTCACCGGAATGACATGGAGACCATCTACCCCTTCCTCTTCCTGGGCTTCGTCTACTCCTTCCTGGGTCCTGACCCTTTTGTCGCCTGGATGCACTTCCTGATCGTCCTCCTGGGCCGTGTGGTGCACACGGTGGCCTACCTGGGGAAGCTGCGGGCGCCCATCCGCTCCGTGACCTACACCCTGGCCCAGCTCCCCTGCGCCTCCATGGCCTTGCAGATCCTCTGGGAAGCAGCACGCCACCTGTGACCAGCAGCCACACCGCCTTGGCCACCAGACCATGGGCCGAGAGCCACTGTGGCTGTATCTGGGGACTTGGTGTCCCTTGCAGATTGTGATAGGCCCTGGGTCCTGGTTTCCTGGCAACCTGCTGAGTACGTGGACACCTGGGCCCAGTGGGCCTGTGTATGTGCATGCGTGTGCACGTGCACATGTGTGTGTGTGTGTGTGTGTGTGCACGCTTCTTAGCCCCTTGGGTTCTTGCATGAAGTGGTCGACTGGACCCATGCAGAGACAGGTTGTCAAGATCAACAATCCCTCAACTCAAATAACAGAGCACTGAAAACATCACCCCTCCCTCCGTAAAAGTGAACAGAGAGGGGAGTCTCCATTCAGGGTTCCAAACCTAAGGACCATCTGAATCCAGGCTAAGAACGTGGACCTCTCAGCTGGCCCCGGAGGTTCCGGCCCAGCTGTCTGCATTTGACAAAGGCTCCCACGTGAGTCCCTGCGATGGCCAGGGCTGGGCACCACTGCCAGTTCCCTCAGAGGCAGCTCGGGAACAGCTCTCGCTTCTTCCGCAGTGACGCTGCGTGTGAACTTGGTGGGATCGTGCCCCCGTGTTCCCTCTTGACGCCTCCCCTGCCCTTTGCTCTGGATTCCTTTTCTGGAGCCTTCTCTCTGGCTCAGGAGCAGATGGGAGGGGTCCACGGTAGGGCCGGCCTTCTCCGCCAGGGCCTCAGTCACTGCAAAGGGCTGTCAGTCGAGGACAGTGCCTTTGGATGACCAATCACTAAAAGGAACTTTCTGGCTCCTTCAGTACCTCTGCGGTTTGAAAGCTGCAAACGTCCACCCCTATGGGGAATCCGCGTGTGTGCGTGTGTGCGTGTGCGTGTGTGGCCTCTCCTGGACTCACGTGTGATTTTCAGTCATTAAATGGAAGTGCCTGATCAGTCGGCCCATGCGGCCTCTTGGGTTGCTCCTTCCTGGTGTCGCGGCTGCCAGGCTGGCCTGGGCTCCGGCGTGCTGGGCGTTTTTGCTGGTGTGTGTCTGGGGCCACGCTGGCAGGACACAGTCTCTGGCAAACACACAAGTGCACCCGAGTGGGTGTTAAGTCACACAGCCAGCAGGAGCCTCCTGCCCCCTGCCTGGGGCGAGTGAATGGTATTTGGCTAGGGGACTGGAACGCCCGGAGTCCTGCCCTGGCCAGGTCCCTGCTCCCTGCAGGGTCCACCCTCCCCAGTCATGGGACACCGTTACCAGCTCTGTGCTTGCAGAGGAGGACACCGAGGCCAGGAGGTGCACACCTTGCAGGGCAGGGCCGGCTCCCCAACCCCGGACTGCCAGGCTCCCAGAGCGCCCTGTTCTGAACCACTGTGACTGTGCCGTACTGCCTCACTTTCCCCAAATGCTCCTCTCCCGGCAACCTGAGGCTGGGTGCCCTCTGACTGATGGGACCTGTGTATGGGGGGTCGGGGGAGGAGGCTCAGGGAGGGACCTGGGGGCCTCGGGGACCCCAGGCCTCCCTAGAAAGCAGAGCTCGGAGCAGGCAGTGGGGAGCACTGCCCTCTGGTGGTGAGGTGGCGCCTCTGTCCTTCGGCCTCCGCTGCCCAGCGGCAAGCAGGAAGGGCACAGTCGAGTACTGAGCACCTGCTGTTTGCTGAGCATTGTGCTGCACACAGAGCTTACTTTTTTCCCCACTGAATCTTTAAAATGATCCTAGGAGGGAGGCCCTTCGGCTTTTCAGATGAGGAAGGCAAAGCTCAGAGTGGAGAGGCCACTTGCCCGGCATCCCTGAGCTAGGGCGAGGCAAGGGAGAGGGAGGAGAAACCCAGGGCGGGCACCGGCCAGGGAGCAGACCCAGCGTACATTTTGATATTTTCCCTCCTGGAGAAGGAGGGGCTCTGTGGGCAAAGAGCCCTGCTCGGAACCTGCGGGTGACACCAGCGCTGCCCCGTGAGTCCCAGCCCGTGGGAGGCCCCAGGACAGTGACAACCCAGGTGCTCAGTGCCCTGATGGGGGGGTGGGGCAGTGGGAGCGCAAAGGGGGCCTCTAACCCCTGCCGGGGGTGCTGCCTGGAAGGCGGGAACTCGCCTGGG